>JAHWFP010089662.1:72216-92090 GCA_023313725.1 Lithobius niger
AAGTTTCGTCCCCCCCCCCGTGCGCAGGACACTCCCCCTAAAATCGACCACGTCAAAATTTTCACCTCAATGAAGCACAAACTTCACCTCAACGAGAGGGCCAAACTTCAATTCATCAAAAACTACGATAAAATCAAACCCCACCTAGATTCTGTCCAGACCACATCGACTGGCTGTCTACCCAAGTAACCTCTCTCAAGGCCGAAAATTTACGCTTACTACACTCTTCGGCCCTCCATTCTCTGGATTCCCAACGTGCCACCCGTCAATCTTCCCCACCTCCCCACTCGGGCCGTTGCGAGCCTATCAACTTGCCCCGTGGGTTCTGCTTGGGATTTTATTGGGAAAAAACAACAAGCCATCCTACAAACAACCCAATCTACTCCGACACCCCTTATTGGACCTCTGCCCATCGGACCCCAGACTCCCGATCCCATCTTTCCCTTCAAGGCCCGTCATTGCAACCCCTCACTACGGGCCCCTCAAAAACACTGCCTCATCCTCCAACTCTGATTTCGACTCTTCGGACCTCTCCCTCCACATTAACCTTTCTGAGGCGTGGGATTCTTTATCAGCCAACATTTCGGGCCTTCCAATGCACTCCTTCTCACTTTGGCAGTTCGACGCTGCCGGCTCCTTTTCGCCCATGCACCCCCTCATGACCCAAATTTCCAACCATAAGACTTCGGATCTTCCCTGCGACCTCTGCCGTCACAAGGCCAAGGGGTGCCATTTTGGGATCCACAACACCTCAGTCTAATCAATGTCATCCGTCTCGGCCTTGGGTCCCTCATCACCTAAAAAAATCTTCCAAAAACGAAATTTTCGACCTCCCCAAGGCCGCTCTCAAAATTTTGTAACTTTCAGAACCAAAGAACTTTCTTTTCTACATCACCCCTCAGTGTTTCCCTTCACTACTTTAATTTGTGCTCCAATATCATACCTACACCCGCTCTTCAGCCATCTCCAAAAAAAATAATAAATAAAGAAAGGGGGAAAGAAATTCCATGATCTGCTCTACTGACACCCCAGAAACACTCCAGGACCGATTCCAAGGATGTCACCACCAGATGGATAGGTAACACACTTATTTATTTTTTATTCACATGTTTTCCTCTTCTTCAGCAATTCAAAAAAAAAAATTGGAGAGGGAACTGTCTCGCTTTGGCCCCGTAAACAACTTCCATGAAACCGGTTCCAAACGAGACCCCAACGCCAGCCTCAGCACCCCAGGGTACTCAGCCAAAAGGTGCCCGCCACCTAATTTGACGAGGTCAGCCTGTCAATGCTAAAATTGACAGGTATTGTACTTTGGAGCATAAAGAAAGAACATTTTGCCGGCCCCCAGCTAGGCCGGCTAAAAATGGTTTCTTTTGCTGAAAAGTACAATACCTTCAGGCCCACCTTGCCTCCCCTCAGGTGTCACCTTTTGACGCAACTTGAAACAAAGTGATGGCAAACCCACTGGGGTTTCCATTCTTATAGGGAGGATCGCGCATGAGCGATCGGGTGACTGAGGCGGCCGTCATGAACCTAAATCTCAAGGCAAGGACAGCATCGTCGAGACAACAATGCTAAAATTGACAGGTATTGTACTTTTCAGCAAAAGAAACCATTTTTAGCCGGCCTGGCTGGGGGCCGGCAAAATGTTCTTTTTAAAACTCATAATAAGAAAGCAAATCACACCTAAACCACCAGGCAGAACTCAGTTCACTGTTCAACTTGAGTTTATTAGAGAATAAACCGTTCTTCTTCCTCAGAAAAATCGCACAACACGGAGGGAAAATAATTTTTGTTTACAAAACATCATGTTAGAACCTATTTTTTCTCCGTGTTATGCGAAGGAGACAGTTTATTTTCCAAAATTCAAGTTGAACACTGTACTGTGTTCTGCCTAGTGGTTTAGGTGTAATTTGCTTTCTTATTAATACATTACCTGTACCTACCCTACCTACCCTCTTCAGTCGTCACCTTGGTGGCATTTTGAGAGGAATGAAAGATGGTTTGTATATGCTCTAAGTGTTTATATAGGAGGGAAGTGCGCATGGGTTAGCAAGCTGACAACTGATTGATTATCAAGGACCGCAGTAGCCTCAGCATGAACTTCCATGTTAAACGTCAAAATTTGAACGCCTATAGTTTTGCCCAGAATTGACATAACCAACGAAATTCGGTATTTGGGGTCGTGTCGCAACTATTTCACTGCTTTACAAATTTTAATGACGACAATCGAACCGTTCAGCTTCTACAGTGTGGCCATTTCTTGTTGTTGTTGGGCCTCTTTGCCCTCATCTGGATACTGAACCACTGAACCGATTTTCAAGTTCTATAGCTTAAAACGTAGGTATGGACATGGTCTAGGGCCTTTCGTAGGCTATTTTAGTGTAACTACAATATTCTTGACACGGAAAGCCAAAGGGCTTAAACTTTGCTCTCACCTAGAGATCAAACCAGTGAATCGATTTTCAATTTCTATAGCTTAAAATGAAGGTATTAACACCGACCAGGGCCTTTTGAACACGATTTTGATGTGACTGCAGTGTTCGCATCGGCAGACCAATTATTACTGTAGAGCACTGGACAGAAATCATTAATGTTGGGGGTGGGACTCTTTGCCCTCACCTGGAGATCGAACCACTGAACCGATTTTCAAGTTTTATAGCTTAAAACGTAGGTACGGACAAGGCCTAGGGCCTTTCGCATGCTATTTTAAAATAACTACAATATTCTTGACACGGAAAGCCAAATGGGCTAGAACTTTTTCTCTCACCAAGTGATCGAACTAATGAACCGATTTTCAATTTGAATAGCTTAAAATGTAGATATTAACACCGACCAGGGCCTTTTAAACACGATTTTGATGTGACTGCAGTATTCTTGTCGGCAGAGCAATTATTATTGGAGAGCACTGGGCAGAAATCATTAAGTGGAGTAAAAAATTTTTGCAAATCCATCTAAAAACATGAATTTGGTACACAGTTCTTTCTTAACAGTAAAAATTGAACCAGCCATGGACCCCTATGAAATACCCCCAAGTGCCTTCACCTTCCCCCTGTGGTCCCTCCGAGGGGGCGGGGCTCTGGCAACAAATTCTTACAGATCAAGCTAGAAACATGAAATTTAGTGCACAAGTCATTCTTAGCATCATAAAACGAATCAGCCATGGAAAAGGCTCTCTTATAACAGTTATTTTAAGGTGATTACAGTTCTTTTCTGTGTTATCCTTGCTGAAACAAGAAAAAAAATACTTGATATTAGTATTAAAGCCCTAAAGGAACAGCTATTAGAAAAAGACATGTAAGCCATCAGCATCGCACTAATACGTGTAAAAGAAGCTCCAGCTTGTTTTTTGGGTCGCTGGAGATTCTTTTACACGTATTAGTGCCACGCTGATGGCTTACAGCTGATGGCTAATATTTGTTCCTTTAGGACTTTAAGTTTTTTAAGGCTTACATCCGTATTTTATACGCTTAAGCGTTTTTTAATACTAATTTAAATCTTATTAGGGAAAAAGCATTTGAGAATAAGATTGCTAAATTTACAGGTAATGTATATTATCGCTTCTTTGTTACCAAAATATCTTAACCTTATAATTTAGCATTACATTCCTCGAATGTGATGTTCCCCTGCAGGTTTCTTCCGGTGCGCAGGCGCCTGCTTGCATGTCCCTACTGCTCATGTGCGTGGCAGTACTCCCTTATAAAAGCGACAGCGTGCCTGCTATCGGCATTCATTTTCCTCTAGAGGTGTCTCCACGCCACCTCGCGCCGGAGTTCCCCAGCTTTCGCACGGAAAATTGGATTCTACCCATGATGGCCGCCGCTGCTGAAGCTCCCGCTTCGCTCGCCGCTCCCTCTCATGCTCTCCTTCGTCTGCAAGCCTGTACTTTCACCCTCGGCAACCGCTGGATCTCTGCCCTCGACCTCGCCGCCGTCGGCCCGATCCCTGCTGCCTCCTTCATCCAAGCGCCGCCCACAAGTGTCAACGTCTTCTCAGACTCTCCCTTGCAACCCGGCCAGCGCACCCCACCAGCCGAACCAATGGATCTCTCAGCCCTGCAAGCTGACTTTCAACGGGCGAAAGTCGTCTACCGTGAAGCCAAGAAATCTCTAATTCAGACCACGGCTGCTTCCCGCTTGCCAGCCCGCAACTCTCCTTTGGACCTGTCATCCAATTCTTCCAGTAAAGGCCGAAGCGTCTCCCGTAGCGATGTCCGTGACATCGTTCAAGACACAATCCGAAAGATGCAAGACAATCCCATGCCGCTTCCCTCTTGCACTTCCTCTGCCCGACATGCCCGGACGCAAGACTGGATCACTTCGATCTCCAGCCATGGCTCCCGCAAACTAGGGTCTACGGCTCCCACTACTACATAAAAGAAGTGAATGTCGACCTCGCCCTCTCGTCCGGAAATCTCTTCTGCAGCCGACCCCTTGGCTACTGCCGGAATCCCGCCGTCTGTCGTACCGCTTTCGTCCGGCAGAAGAATCCACTTCCCGGATGATGCCGCTGACGACCAGTCTCTCCCGCTGGCCTCTCTCCTGAAAACTGTTAAAGAAACCGTGCCCGACTGCTTCCTCTTCAAGCCCTCGCAGTCGGCCGATGCTCCCGTGATCAACCGTGGGCTGAAAAAGGGTTTCGGCTTTGCCCTCAGAGACAAAGACACCAAACCTTGCAACCTTCTGGGACAATCTACCATGCTGTTAACCTGCCTCCTTTGGAATGATGGCTCCCTGCTCGCCAAGGGCTACCCCCTCGTCCTCGACAAAAAACCACCACCACCTCGCCCGGGCCGTGAAAGCAGCTTCTTCTAGGAAGAACATCTCTAGGAAGCCTAAGCCGGTGAAACAAAACTCTTCGGCCTCTCGTCCCTTTCAGAAGAACAGACTTCCCAATCCCCGTCCTTCCCCGGACGATTGGAACAAGACGCCAACCTCTTCACAATCTTCCCGTCCCAACGATTCCCGCTTTCAGCCGAGAAACACGCAGCCCTTTCGGACGGACCAGCCTCGCTTCCTCTCCGGCCAACGCAACCAGCAGAAGCGAGCCGCCACCCCAGACCGACGCAGCCGCCACTCGTCAACAGGGGGCAGAAGTGGCTTTCGTAAAACCCAAAAATGACGCCTCTCGCCCATCTTTCCTTCCAGTCGGTGCAAGATTACGCTACTTTCTGCCGGCTTGGCTACAACTAACGTCGAACTCGGAAGTCCTTTTCATCATCGAACATGTCTTTTGTCCGAAATTCTTTCCAACCCCGCCATGGGAGTTTTCGCCGCCTACAACACCGCTTCTTTCGTTCGAAGTTTCAGAACTCCTGCGGAAAGACGTTATAAGGGAATGCCGCAAGCCAGGCCCAGGCTTTTACAGCTCGAGCTTGACCTGACCAAAGAAGTCAGGAGGCTTCCGTCTGATATTCAACATGAAACCCCTCAACAGATACATCCGAAACAGTCATTTCAAACTGGAAACTCTCGAATCCATCCATCTTTTGTTCAAACAAAACGACTGGACAGTCTCGATCGACCTGAAAGACGCTTACCTCCATGTCTCACCACCCGGCTGTCGGCTGTCACACACCTCTTTCGGTTCATCTACTACCAAAGGGTCTACGAATTCTGCTGTCTTCCCTTCGGCCTGAATGCAGCCCCCAGAATTTTCACAAGTCCTCAAACCAATATTGGCAAACCTACACCAAAACGAAATTCAGATCAACGCCTATCTGGACGACTGGGCCCTCAACGATCCGGATCCTCTCACACTGGAACAAACAGAGAAAAGACCATCTCCCTGTTGAACCGACTGGGCTTCGGGGTGATCTACTCAAAATCTCGCCTAACAACATCATAAGTCTTCATTTTCCTGGGAGCTTCTTTCGACCTCCACACAGCAAGAATTGTCCCCTCCCCGGAACGAATAGAGGGCCTTCTTCTTCACGCTCGCCTCTTTCGGTCGAAAACAAGTTTTTCTCTTCGGGAGCTAAACTCCCTCATCGGGAAGATGGATGCAATGGCGAACCTCGTCCCCTACGGCCGATGGATGGTAAGACCACTTCACCACCACCGTATAGACAACCAGGCAATCAATCAGGACCTCCCGGACAAGTAAATTCCTTTCAGTCCCGGGAAGATGGAAGGTGGTTAGATGTCACCAACCTCACGAAGACACAGCCACTTCACGAGCCCCAACCCGAGCTACTCATCTTCACAGACGCTTCGAGAACCGGCTGGGGTGCCCACCTTGGCACACAAGAAGTCTCAGGCCTTTGGCCTCCAACCTGCATGGACCACATCAACTACCCTCGAGCTTCAAGCAATCTTACTCGCCCTGCAACACTTCCTTCCAAAGATCAGAAACAAGACAATACAAGTCCAGTTCTACAACACGACGGCCTTAGCCTACATAAGGAAAGAAGGTGGAACAAAATCAAGATCTCTCCACAGCCTAACGTCAGAATTTTCAACCTCTGCATACCGCACAACATCACACTCCTTCCTCTCCACTTCCCAGGCAACAGGAATGTGATTGCCGACTCTCTGTCACGCCAGAAACGACTGACGGGCGAGTGGTGCCTCAAGAAATCCATTTGCGAATCTCTCTTCACCATTTGGGGCACCCCACTGATAGACCTGTTCGCCACGAGGCACAATGCCAGACTTCCCCATTACATAAGCCCCATTCCGGACGAAACAGCAGTAGCAGTAGACACCCTGACGTTCCCGTGGCACAAGCTATACGCCTACTTCTTCCCGCCCTTCAAGCTCCTTCCACAAGTTCTTCAAAAAATCCAGGAAAGTCAGAGCTTGTTCCTGCTCATAGCCCCCCTCTGGCCATCAGCAGCGTGGTTCCCGCTCCTTCTAGATCTTCTAGTCGGCACTCCAAGGTGTCTACCTCCTCAACCAGATCTTCTGTCCGAACAGAAAGGAACAAAACTACACCCGAATGTACCAAACCTCAACCTACACGGGTGGCTACTCTCATCAAACTCCTCAAAAAGGCTGTAATTCATCGAGAGTAGGCCGAACGCATCGCCTCAAAGGCAACCAGGGATTCCACTAACCGGATGTACGACAGCCACTGGTTTAAATGGATTCGTTGGTGTATCACAAAACAAGCTAATCCTATCAACCCACCTCTTCCTACCCTTCTTAACTTCTTCAGAGACTTGTTCAACATCGACAAACTCAAAGGCTCTACAATCCTGGTCTATCGATCTGCTTTAAACACCGTCTTCAAAGCCGCCAACAACACTAACCTACTTGACGACTACCGAATCTCAGCCCTTCTACGTTCATACGAAAACGAAAGACCCACCACCAGAAGGTCGATAACAGACTGAGACCTTTCACTCGTCCTCCAGTCCCTAATGGGTGAACCATATGAACACCTCTCTTCATCTCATGACCCGCAAGACGGTTTTTCTCGTCACTCTAGCAGCCAGCCTTCGGTGTTCTGAAATTCAAGCCCTCTCAGCAGACCCAGCATACTGCATCTTCAGCCCCAAACTTCTCCTCTGTCACTCTATATCCAAGATCAACATTCAGAGCCAAAACACAAAAACCTTCGGAACCCCCGAAACCAATCACTTTTCCAGCTCTATCCAACCTAGTAGGAAACGAACTTGAACGCCTCCTGTGTCCAGTCAGAGCTCTACGCTTCTACCTAGCCCGGACACGCCATGAGGACATCCGACGACGAAGAAACCACTTTTTCTTCCAGTTGATCCCCAATCTGGCGAAACATCAGCAGCCATGGTATCAAGATGGATGAAGAAAACAATCGAGGCAGCATATGAGAAAACCCCGAATGAGAGCATAAGAGTGACAGCTCACGAACTAAGAGCTGTCTCCACTTCATGGGCCCACCACAACGCCATTCCAATAGAAGAAATTCTAACAGCAGCGTCATGGCGCCATCAATCAACCTTCACCTCCCACTACCTGAGGGACATGTCAATAGAAGAATCAGGACTACACCGGCTGGGACCAATCATCGCAGCCAGAACTGTGGTCAACCCCCCATTAAGCACTCAGAACACAGACACAAGCCATCCATGAAGGAAGCAAGCCACCCAAGATGGATGCAAGCCACCCAAGATGGATGCAAGCCACCCAAGATGGATGCAAGCCACCCAAGATGGATGCAAGCCACCCAAGATGGATGCAAGCCACCCAAGATGGATGCAAGCCACCCAAAATGGATGCAAGCCACCCAGATGGAAGCAAGCCATCCAGAAGGAAGCAAGACCCAAAACAACGGCCACCAAACCCTACGAAAGAGGTCCAAGTTCCTGTTCTCACCTGTTCTGAATAAAGTGCAATTTTTTCTCTTCCAGATAAAAAATTTTGGGGGAACGCCTGCTTGCATCCCGGGGCGCTCGTTAGGACGGTGCCCGAGGTCTGCTGATAATGCTAAATTATCAGGTTAAGATGTTATGGCAAGAAAGAAAGAACATTTTGCCGGCCCCCAGCCAGGCCGGCTAAAAATGGTTTCTTTGTGCCTAAACATATTTAACCTACTCCCGCCCTGCCTCCCCTCTCGAGTCACCACCTGACATATTGAGATTAAAATGAATGCTGATAGCAGGCACGCTGTCGCTTTTATAAGGGAGTACTGCCACGCACATGCGCAGTAGGGACATGCAAGCAGGTGCCTGCGCACCGGAAGAAACCTGCAGGGGAACATCACATTCGAGGAATGTAATGCTAAATTATCAGGTTAAGTATGTTTTAGGCACAAAGAAACCATTTTTAGCCGGCCTGGCTGGGGGCCGGCAAAATGTTCTTTATGTAATAGAAACAGAATTTAGCTGCTAGCCGGCAATTCTCTCTTTTTTTAAAACAGACTCCATAAGCAGTCCAAACTCAGTTGTTATTAAAAATATTGGCTTTGAATCCAGTATCATGTGAATTTACTAGCATACCAGCTAATAAATCTAATAGTTGCACTACTGTTGCCTTATGAAAGCCTTGTGAAGTCGTATGTTTTATAATTGTGGCCATTTATTTCTTTGGAATTTGCTGGCCCAGAAATTTAGTTCGTCTTATATTTGCGTAGTCTTATATTCATATCGTTAAGGTAAAAGGCCCATGTTCCAGTAACCCTATTTTGGGAATACTGTAGGTGGCTTTGTAGGTGGAAATAGGCACGGCCAGTAATTAGATGATAGTTAAATGCAGTCAGTTGGCAACTAAAATATGTACGACATTCACCATTTTGACCACTGAATTGTTCTTTATTTGTGTTAATGGGTTAAAAAGATTTTCACTAATATCTAGCTAGGCAGTAACATCTAGTTCAACTAAGTAGCTCCAATTTTCCTTTTTTCGTCTCTCTCTCGCCTCCAAGAACTCTCTGTCCACCCATTCCCTCACTTTCACACTTCTCCATCTTCCCTGCCACACATGTTTGTGTTAACTTCTTTCTTGTTGATCCATGAACTATTTGTGCAGGTATGATTACTGTTAATTGATTGACAGCACAATCCCAAAAGATGTCTATGAATGACTTAAGATAATTTAATAAGGAAGGTGTAAAGTTCTCTTCGTGGCTACTAAAATTTCCAAGTGGAGACCAAAACATTGCTCACATTGCTAAAATGTTGCTCATAAAGCCCGACATGGTGATTTATTCATTATATATATATATTTTTTTTTAAATTTTATGTTTGATTGTATGTTACATTAACACACGCAAGAGCCTAATCTTGCATTCCATTTAGTTTATCGGGATTGACTGTATTGGAAGTATCAGTATCGTTATGAGTGAAGAAAGCATCTGATCGGATCGGTGAAACTTGGCATTGAGCCTTACTAACCATCAAGCCTTCTGCTCATCGATCCTTACTAGCCATCAAGCCTCACTAACGTATGGCTGTACTAGCCATGCACATAGATTTATATTGTATTTAAAATAAGCAACGGCTTACTGAAAATTCATACAACTAACTGTGCGACAAAGCTGCAATAATGAATTTGGCACCCTCGGAAGGAACATGTAACACACACTATTGCTTTATAGTAGTTGTTCTCATTTCAGGTCATTTCTCTAGACCTGCGAACTAATTTGAAGGCTGGACTTGGCGTTATCGATCCAGATACGGAAATTGAAGAAAGTTTGTATACATTGTAAATTCTGTGTAAATATGATGTTAAGACAAATGTACAAACATTTATGTTTTGTTCTGTAGGTGGGGATAAGACTGAATTGCGCTATGCCCAACTCTTAAATAAAGTTTTACCTCCAGAAGTCCGTATTTTGGCGTGGGCTCCAGTGGAACAAACATTCAGTGCTAGGTGGGTTGAGTTAATTGTGTGCGTTTTGCAGAAATGAGTGGTGTAAACCACAGCATAGGAGTGTTGTTGTCTGTATGCATCTTCGATAATATTTTGAGTAGGCGTGTGCGAGTAGAAGAGTGTTTAATTCGAGCCGAGCCGAGTTTGCAAGCGCATAGTAGAGTATCGAGCCGAGTTCGAGTATTTGGTGGAAGTTTGCAAGTTTCTTTAATTTGCTAAGACAATAAGAACAAAGATGGCGCTTAACTGTGTCGTGGTTTTCAAGTTTTAAGGATATAAATTGAAAATGGTTGGAGTAGTTGACTTAAGCTGCACCATCAGAAAGCTCGCCTCGATATGATGAATTTGGTATAATGGATTGTCGAAATTGGTCAAAAATTGAAGAAGTTATCATATATTCATCGGATTTGAGTTTCTTGTTTGCCAAAACATATTAACCTAATAATTTTAGCACTACATTCCTCGAATGATGGTTCCCTGGAGGTTTTTCGGTTGTGAGTATCCGCCTGCTTGCATGCTCCCACTGCGCCTGCGCAATGCAGTCCTCCTCTATATAAAGCGGCAGCATGGCCAATATCGGCATTCATTTTCCTCCAAGGTTCACCTCGTTACGTCGATCTCTGGAATTGGACTTTCGCTTTTGCGACACCGCATGGCATCGACCAAAGACGTTACTGCCCATGACGGCCTTTCGGCCTCTGCTCCGACTTCGGACGCTGCGCTCCAACCTGCTCTCTTGCCTCTCTCTCACGACCACTGGCCGACCGGTCATGACCGGGACGGCCATGTCGCGAAGGAAGAGACGACTCACCGCTTCAAGACGGACAGTGCACCCCACCTCCGCCCGACCTCGCGGTTTTTGAGGATGATCTTCGGCAAGCCAAAGCGCTCTTCAGGGAAGCGGAAAGGAAACTCCAAGACGCTTCATCTCAATGGGGCCTTCTAGTAAAAACTCACCCATTGGTCTCTCCTCCAAGTCGTCACGATGTCCTTGTTGAGACAGTATTTCGCCATCACGCAAGAACGCAACCCTTGCCTCCACTGTCTTGCACCTCATCCATGAAACGCGCTGACACTCAAGTCTGGGGCGCTTCGACTGCAAGTCAAGACAGCCGCAAACGCCACTCGTCCGCCCCTCCACCTGTAGCTAAACAACGCAGGTGTTTGGCGCCTTCTCCCTTCGCGACACCTGCTTTCGCGACATAGGATGTTGCAACGCCGTCCTCCCCGGGACCCGCCTGCACCCCGCCCGGCCATGAATCAAGCTTATTCCGGACCTTTGGCGATGGTGCCATAAATCCAAGATATTTTGACACCTACCCAGAATGTGAATTCCTCTGTAGCGAAGTCAAGCTGGATTTCGGCTCTGCTCTCGCCATTCCCAAACGCATTAAGACGCCTTACTTCATTGACGACGAATGTCGTCTGCTGCCTTCGCTTTCGCGACATCTTTAAGTCCTTCAGCGCTGATGCTGCTGCCCTAACGGCCCTTCGGCCACCTCTGCCTCCGGACACTGCGCTGCAAGCAAGAAATGCCATCAAGTCGACATTTCCCCGTCTTCCAACGGAACCCACCACCACGTTCCGGCTTCCTGCCTCAACCACCGCTGAACGCCGGCCTCCCCATGTCACTAGTCACAGCAACGCATCGCCCTTTTCACGACACTGAAGCTCTTTGCGACTACTGTCCTCTCCGGGGTTTGCCGTCCTGACGCTACTTCTCTTCCGGCCACCCACGCCGAGTTCTTCTAACAGCAATAGGGATCTCTCTTTGCCTCCATGCAGTTCAAACACAAGATACAACGCCTCACAGAACGCAGACCGTCCCCCTGCATCCTCGTCGTCGCTGTTTTCACTTGCGTTTCAACGGCCTCTGTCACCACTGCCTTTCAACGGGAACATTCCATCGCCACGGGACTCCAGCGTCCAACCGCATCATTTCCGACATGATGTTACCCAGCGTTCCTCGTCTCCAACAACGCTTCTTTGTCGCGAAAGCAGCTCCACTGGGATTTGACACGAAAGCTCAAGCCTCGTTTTGACATCCTTCCGTTCCCGGTCCTGGTTCCGAATTGGCTGTTAACGCAGCCCCCACCGAACCGAGATCACACTCCTTGTCGCGAAAGGGACGATCATCCAACGCTACAACCCAGGCCCGGGTTTTCTACAGCACTTCAAAATGGGAACGCTGGAAACAATTCGTCAATCCTTCAAACAAAACGGCTGGACAGTCTCCATAGACCTGGAGGATGCTTACCTACACGGACCTTTCCTCCCATCCTCAACGAAAGACTTCCACTTCATCTACATCGATCAAGTCTACGAATTCCGCTGGCTACCATTCGGCTTAAACGCTGCCCCAAGAATTGTCACCATTGTTTTAAAACCAATTCTCGGCCATCTACACCAAAACCAAATCCAGGCAAGCACATACCACGACGACTGGGCTCTCCACGACCAGGATCCCTCCCGCCTCGAGCTGAACAGGGACGAAACAATTCTCCTTCTGTACAAACTGGGTTTCGGCGTAAACCAATCCAAACCACGCCTTACCCCACAAAGGCTCTTCTCTTTCCTAGGCGCCTCGTTCAATCTGTCATCAGCCACAATCTCACCATCTCTCGAAAGAGTCCAAGATCTCCTTCACCATATCCGTTGCTTTCAACACCAAGCAACCTTCTCCCTCCAAGAACTAAACTCCCTCATCGGGAAAATGGACTCGATGGCAAACTTAATTCCATACGGCCGTTGAATTGCAAGACCCTTCCACCACCACCAGATCCAACAGTTTCCCTTTCACGAAGTTTTCCCCAAGGAAGCCTCCTTTGGTGGTCAGACGTGACGTTCCTAACCAAGTCAGTTCCTCTTCATGAACCAACCCCCAACCAACTCATCTTCACCGATGCATCAAACCACGGCTGGGAGCCCACATGAACAACCTGGAAATTTCAGGAACCTGGCAGGAAGACAGATGTCACCACATCAACTTCCTCGAACTGCGGGCAATACAACCAGCCCTACTGCACTTCCTCCCACACATCAAAACCAAGTCATCCAAATCCAAGCAGACAACACCACATCCTTGGCCTACATAAGGAAGGAAGGGGGAACCAAATCCAGGCTGCTCCACAACCTGACTCCAGAGATCTTCAACCTCTGTATCATGAACAACATAACACTACTTCCCCTTCACATTCCAGGAAACAGGAATGTGATCGCAGACTCATTGTCTCGCTGGTCACCCCCAACAGGGAAATGGTGCCTCAAGAAATCCATTTGCGAACATCTCTTCATGTCATGGGGAACACCAATATCGGACCTATTCGACACGAAACATAATGCCAGACTTCCCCATTACATCAGCTATACGCCGTACGATCAAGCAATGGCAGTCGACGCAACGACATATCCATGGCACAACCTGTACGCCCACCTTTTCCCACTGTTCAAACTCCTTCCACAAATACTGCAAAAAGCCAAGGGAAGCCAAAGCCTATTCCTTCTCAAACCCTCTTTGGCCGTCAGCAGTATGGTTTCCACACCTTCTCTCTCTCTACAAGTCGACACTCCAAGAAGCCTCCTTCTTCAACCAAATCTTCTGTCTCAACAAAATGGCACGAAACTACACCCAAACCTGGCAAACCTGAATCTTCACGCGTGGCTACTATCATCAAACTTGCTAAGGGTAAAAGTAGTCCTAAGTCCACACCAGAAGTAACCAGTCCAAGTTAGGGCTAAAGTAGGTTTATTCCGGTCCACGCGGGCAGTACGGTTCAGTGAAAGCTCAGGCAGCTTAGGAGGCTTCACCCTTGGCAGTGCAGAGGAGAGGAGTGTTGCTGGGCCAGAGCCCAGAGGTGAATTGATCAGCTGAGACCAGGGTTATTGGTTAAATAGAAGCTCGAAGTACCAGTAGGCAACACCAGCTGTCCCCACAGCACTTCACCCTGTCAACTGCACTACTGTGGCTCCGCCTATGTACAGGTGTAATAGTACAGCAACTACATAACTATAAATATAAATGCAGACAGGAACCATAGTTAGCTTATATCAATTACATATCATTAGTGCACTAGCACTACTTAGCACATACTACATACATATAAGGATCTTAAGGGTTTGACTAACAACTCCACAATAGCTAAAGATGCTACAAGCATCATAACACTGGCGTACAGGGGGTCCTTATACTACATATTATGGCCTTAGAAATAACGGCGTAGCAAACTCCTCAAAAAGGCAGGAATTCATAAAGATAATATCTTCTGAATCGCCGCAAAGCCACAAGAAATTCAACAAACAAGTTGTACGGCAGTCACTGGTCCAAATGGTTTCATTGGTGCTACGCAAGGGAAATTAATCCAATCAATACCTCTTTGCCCAAACTTCTGAGATTCTTCACCGACCCTTTCGACATCGAAAAACTCAAAGACTCGACGATCTTGGTCTACCGCTCAGCTCTAAATTCAATCTTCAAAGCAGCAGGCAAAACCAATCTCCCCGAAGACTACCGGATCTCATCGCTCCTCCACTCATTCGAAAACGATCATCCCACAACAAGACGACTTGTATCGGATTGGGACTTATCAATTGTTCTACAATCTCTAATGGAAGCCCCTTGTGAACCAACGCATGACTGTTCCCTCCACCTCTTAACCAGGGAAAACCGTCTTCCTCGTGACTCCCTCAGCAAGTGCCCGCTGTTTCGAAATTCAAGCCCTCTCCGCAGACCCAGCTTTCTGCATTTTTGGTCCAAACTTCACGTGTGCAACACTTTATCCGAAGCAGGTTTCCGTGCAAAAACTTTAAAAAATATCTGAACCACCGAAACCCATTACGTTCCCAGCCCTCTCCAATTCAACAGAGACATACCAGAACGCCTACTCTGCCCGATCCGGGCGCTGCGTTTCCACCTCACCCGCATCCAACACGAAGACATCAAACACAGGCAAACACAGGCAAACACAAGCAAAGACAGGCAAACTTGAGCAAGGAAAGAGCAACGGCACACCAGGTCAGAGCAAACTCCACGTCATGGACACATTACGCCATTCCACTAGAAGAGATTCTACAGGCAGCTTCCTGGCGACACTCGACGACATTCACCTCCCACTACTTGAGGAACATGTTAAGAGAAGAACTGGGACTACACCGGCTGGGACCAATCGTCGCAGCCAGAACTGTGGTCAAACCCCCTTAACCACTTTTAGAACGAAACAGAAGCATGCCATCCCAGAAAGAAGCAAACCATCCATAGGAGGAAGCAAGGCATCCATGGAAGGAAGCAAGATTCCTTAAAACAACGGTCCTTTCAGGGCCACCAAACCCTACGAAAGAGAATCAAATTCCTGTTTCACAACACACATGTTCTGAATAAAGTGCGAAATTCTCCGGAATTTTTGGGGGGAAACCTGCTTGCATCCCAGGGCGCCCCGTCAGTTTGGTGCCCGCCACCAAGATTGATGAGGTCTGCTGATAATACTAAAATTATCAGGTTAATATGTTTAGGCAAACAAGAAATACATTTTGCCGGCCCTCAGCTTGGCCGGCTAAAAATGGTTTCTTTTTGCCTAAAACATACTTAACCAAGGGCCCGCCCTACCTCCCCTCTCGAGTCACCTCCTGACAGATTTAGAGGAAAATGAATGCCGATATCGGCCATGCTGCCGCTTTATATAGAGAAGGACTGCGTCGCGCAGGCGCAGTGGTAGCGTGCCAGCAGGCGGATACTCACAACCGAAAAACCTCCAGGGAACCATCACATTCGAAGAATGTAATGCTAAAATTATCAGGTTAAGTGTGTTTTACGCAAAAAGATACCATTTTTAGCCGGCCAGGCTCAGGGCCGGCAAAATATACTTTGGATGTATGGATGCAACAGTGAGCCGAGTTCGAGTACAAGTTGTATACTACTCGGCTCAGCTCGGCTTGGATTTTTCGAGTAGGGCTCATCCCTAATTTTAAGTCCACTATCTGTTTTGTTTTCAGAAATAAAAATACAATCCATACGGTATTTTGCGAATTTTTGATAGGCCTAATAGTCCGAGTGGTGTTATTTTCCGAAATTAACACCACTCGAACTATTTATTAGGCTTGTCGAAAATTTGCAAAATACCTACCGTACTGATTGTATTTTTGTTTTTGAATTTGCTTTACATTTGTGGTCGATTCATTTCGAACATTCAAAGTAGAAGATGGTTCATTTTTTCGCCGTTTTGTTTTATATATATGTTTAAAAACGATATAACGATATTAAAAAACCTGCAACACTTAGCAGAAGCCTCGTTAAATGCATGTAACCTAAAATTTTTCAAGTCCAATTATTTCAAATATAAAGAAAGCAGAAAATACATGACGCTTGGCAGGAGCCCCGCTAAAGGCATGTAACCAAAAATTCAATTTCAATAAACCTTGTGTAACGACGGCTGAGGTGCTTGTAACATCCCCGACATCAGGTAGACTTCGGTCTTGTTAAAAATAATACTTTCGGTGTTTTGGTTGCTTATCGAAGCACAGTCATGGCTACCGTCCGATGTAGGGAACGGAGCGAAAATATCCTATCAAATTAAATAGGTTAACAAGTACTATTTTACACGGTACGCGCTGCCGCCAGGTGGAGTGACATTAATTGCAGAAAATCCTGAGTTAAGAATAAAACGGGTTTTACATAATATTTTAACTCTACAATTAATAACTGGGTAAAAACAACTGACGTTTAAAACTCTTGGTTTTATTTATAGACAGTTAACAAAATATAAAAGCACTTTACATTTTCACACGAGTTTTTACAATTGAAAGCTTTAAGCAAGCAACACGAATTTACATTACTAAATTCAACAACGAACTTGGCGTTAATAAAATCAGTTACCTTTCACATCAAGAAAGTTCACTCAGGTGTGTTTCAACCCCCTAAATCTAAAATGCAGCCGCAAGTTACAGTTGTTGTTTGCCTACAGTATGTTGTTTGCGTTCAAACTCCCACAAACTCAACTAAACTTCCAGTTAAATTTGAACTAGATCGGCTCAACGGGAGCACTGCCAATATAAGCAGGACTTTCACTTAAATTAAGTTAATTAAAATAAGTAAGATAGACTTAGTTTTTAGGAATGGAACCACCCTGACGTTTATGACTAACTAAGTTCAGAAACTGCCGATGTACGAAGTTAAAACAAATTTATCAAACTAGGGGTTGCTTTAAAATTAAACTAAGAATTTAGATTTGGGGTTCTAAATAAAAGCTTTCAATTTTAAACTACACGGTACGAACCACAATCAAAGTGCCCGGCATGGCAACATTCGGACGGCATCGTTCCTATCCCGATCGGTGTAACCACCTCCTAGCTTGAGATCTGTGAGCTGTGCTAACGAGTGTCTCCTGAAGCTGGGTTTTATACCTGATGCTTGGTCTACAGGTAGAGGGAAACCGCGGTCCTGTAGGAGAGCGACCGGGTGGAAGGGGGGGGGGGGGAGAAACCTTGGGAGGAGGAGAGACTTGACCAAAACCGGCCAGGCTGTCACTACCGGAAGTAGGTAGGGCAGCGCGGACGGGCTGGGTAGCTTGGCTCTCTGAGTGGATGGGGAATTGAATACTGTGATCTGGTTGGACGGGAATATTGGCAATGAGATGAGCAAAGGGAATTGCCGATTTTTGTAAACTGAGAGGCCTTAGGAACTGAGTTTTAAACTCAAACGTGAATAGGCCTATAAATTAAAAACTGTGATATTATGTATCGCAACTATTGAAGGAGGGGGGGAGACGAAGTGTTTTGCACAGAATACTTGTTTTTGGCTATGGAAAACAGATCTTTATACAGGATTGTTTTAATAGAAGGATTGGCAAGCTAGAATTGCATTGGGAACTGTTGGGTGGTCACCCTCATCGATTTCGTAGTAATATTTACAAACAAACAAAAAAAAAGTGGCGTCCGGTAAAATTGCCGTTAGATATTTTTTTTTGAAGTCCGAGCACATGGTTGGGTTCAGGGGGCAAGTGAAAATATTAAAAGAGCAAATAATTAACTTAGTGAAAAATGCTAGAACGCATTTAAAGTTGTGGCATTAACTTTGCAGGGCAGAACTTAGTTAACATGAAAGTGGGAAATTTTTCATATAATTGTGCGCGCTACAAACCAGATAAAAAATATCGCATTCAACAAGTTCACATCCTATTTATGAGGTTAAGTACCTTTGCAAAGGAAGCCCCTCCTATTCCACAACTAATCTAAACTGTGTTGGCTTTATGCCTATAAAAATGGAAAAGAAATGATTACATTTGTACAAATTGGTTGGAGTTACGATGACCGGAATTGTGCGCGTCGCGGCACAGTTTGGTGTCTTTTTCTTAGGCTTGTAGCTGAAGAACCAGATGGAAATTTTGAGTTCTGTTTTCGCAGAATGAAAGTTCGGATTGCTATGATGGGTCATTGCTGTTGGTAACTCCTGGAGATTCAGTGGTTTGGAGGTCGGACAAGTCAGGGGCGGGGGGCTCCATGACTTGGAGATAAAAAATGAAAGTTCGTCAAAACGAGTTTTCCCGGATGTTTTTTTGACAGCTGGAGTCCCGGTATCCTCTCCAAAAGGGTTTTGGCCAAAAAGCCTTTACACTTGACGCGAATAAATGCAAGTAAACCTGGGGCGGATGATGATCGAACACGATGGTACAACCACGAGTGTGAGGATGTTGGTCGCACAAATATAAGCAACACTTAGCACAATTCCGCTACATGAATTTGGGTCGAAACCCTTAGCGCAAATATAACAAAGTCAAAAATGTGCAAGTCCAGTTAAACGCATTTTGCACTAAAATATCTAAACCCGCAGCACTAAAGATGTGTGCAATGTGTACCAATGCGCTGCAAAAATGTACAAATGGGTATAAATCCACTCACTAAGTCCAGATGCAATACAAATACGCCACTATCTGCAAATGTTTGCAAACGCACTGTAACTTCCAAACACATACAAAAGCAGTACAAATGGACTACAAATTGTACAAACGTGTTCAAATACCATGCAAAAATGCACAATGTACAAAAGCGGCACAAATGTGTGAAAATGCAGTACAAATAAACTACAGATTGCACAGCACAAGAGCAGTGCAAATATACTACGATCTGCAAGTGCAAATACAACTTCCAACACATAAAAACAGATGGACTGCAAATTGTAGAAAGGCAGTTCAGACACTCGCTCAAATGTATAAAAATGCGCTATAAATTTATATAAAAGCAGTAAAAATAAACTACGGTTTATACAAATACAATATACAAATGCGGCAAAAAACAACTGTAATAATGGTGGTACTTCTTCCACTTAACATCTGCCGCCGGGGAATTTGGGTGGGTGGATGCCTCGAGCATCGTCTCTATATATTATTATATTATTATACTACGGTTTATACAAATGCAAATGCACTACAATCTGCGAGTGTTTGCAAATGCACCATAACTTGCAAACCCATACAAATGTAGTATTACAAACAAAAACGTCATGTGTGCCGTAAAAAAGGGGTTATATGATTGAATTTTCACTTGTTAAAATGTACACGGATAAAAATGATCAAATGTACAATTGAGAAAATTGCA
>JAHWFP010089662.1:107207-125599 GCA_023313725.1 Lithobius niger
CCCGTTTCCATTATGGGCTCTGTGTGTTTGGTTGCCTAAACTCTGGGGTTTTGTTTTAAATAAAGTTACCTGTATAAGCAAGGACTTTGATTTATAACACTTAAATTGCTTTTTAACAGTCGGTGTTTAATGGCCTGCATGATAAGCTTTTTATAGGCCTATGTGGAGTTTCTGCCAGTAGAAATGGTACTGTAGTCGCTGCTTATTTAAAAAAATATTCCCAAAAATAAATCTTACGGTTTGTTTCTCTTGGAACTGTTTAGTTCTTGTTTAACTGACATAATATTTAAAAGTAACGAAGTGTCTTGTTGCCGCCGCTAGAAAATATACGATAGGGGGCCTACCTGTGAATTTTTGCATTTTGTTCTTATAATGGTCCTTTCAATCCGGAGATTTTAAGTTGTTTGGATTCGGCTAGCTTGGTAACCCAAGTGCGCATGCGCGCACCTCTCCTTAAAAGTGCTTGCCACGAAAGCATTGCATCTTTTGTTCTCGCACAGCCGTGTTGAATGGTGGCTTCTTCTTTATCCTTCCTTTCTCCCTATCGTTTTTCACCGCCCGGCCGTCTGCCGCTGCAATACCCCACCTTCGTAACCACCGATACCGCCGGCCTGTACCGCCCTACTAGTTCATGCTCTCTTACCAGAGCGTTTTCCGGTGGGCTTCAGCTGCCATTGACTGTGTTGTTACATGGCTTCTTCCTACTTTCGTGGCCCATCGCGCACCCCTATCGGTGCTTCACCTGCCGGTTCCTCATCTGCGTCAAGCTCGTACCCCTCCTGCGCCACTATCGTCACTTCAAAAACACTTGTTCGAATCGACGGCCCCCATCCGCATCATCGGTCTTCCAGCTTTCGTGGTGGATACTCACCTACGTCTTACATCACTGCCTGAGACTCCTCTTGCCAGCTACGTCCTTAACGACAGCTGAACTCAACCCTGCTCCTTTCGTGGCCAAACCTTTCAAAGCATTGTCTCCGGGACCGCTAGGTCTGAGTTGCCGTTGTCAGCTTCGGCCTATTGCCCCTTTCATGGGCTGTCCACAACATCGATAATCTGTCATTGGCAATGGCTGCCATACATTCTCTATTGTCTCAATGACTGGGCCTTGGAATCGGGCGTCGTCTTTTCATCAAGTCTCAACGGCCCGTTGTGCCGACTCTGAACGTTAGTCTATCGTTTCCATGACTGCGTCTTCCTCGTGACCATCGGCCCGAAACCCCATTCATTTCCGGGCCTCACCCTGCGGCTTCTCTTTCCTGACTGCCGCATAAATAGAGCTGTCGCATGAAGAATTTGTCTCTGTGCCAACTATTGTGGCCTGATATCCCCACTTTTGCATCTTTTCCTGGCCAGTTCCGCTTTCGTATCTTACCTACCGCACGGAACCGACACGATAGGTGCGGTCTCTAGCGCTTGTCGCTTTCATGAGAGCTCAACAAACGCTCACAAAAACAACTTTTGTCGTAATGCCTGAAGAAGACGACAGCCAGCCATTAAAAATTTGCAAAACATAAATATTGTCTTCCTTGTAAAAATGAGCGGTGAATATGCGTTTCAAAATTTTACAAAATAAATATAAAAAACATGAGGCCGCACCCATGCTCGAGTGATTACCACTCTGGCTGGTTCATTGGAATCAAGAGCAACTAATCGGCGCCTTCCACAGGAAGGGCAAAATCACGCCGGTCAGACCTTCTGGCCTGACGAGGCCAAGGGTATCTTATCGTCATTCAAAGCCGCTTGGGCCTAATGTACTCCCGGATGTGGCCGTCTCACTTCAACCCAAACGGATTTTTCAATCCTCCTCCCCCTCCTCACAACGGCATTTTGAAACGCATGAAAGAAGAAGTGAATGATGTCTTCAATAAAAACAACAACAAAAAAACATTCGGCCACATTTAACATCGTCCATCACTCTTCACCCCGACTGCAGATTACCTCTATCGTTTCCCCGGCTTTCGTGAGACTCGGGAACAACGTCAGCACGAGAATTGGAACTTAGCGACCACCAAACCGTAGCGTGAAAAGCCGCTACAACGAGCCTTTTATTCGTTAAGCCTTTCTTCCCGATATTAACTCATTGGAGATTTCGCATTTCACCCTGGTCAACCGCCTTATCGCGAACATGGCCATGTCACCCATATGCCCCTTTCGCAGTTTTCGTCTTAGCACAGCCCCCTTCCCAGGCGCCAGTCTTCGGTTGTGGGCGGTCCCCACAACCGTTGACCTTCATGGCCGCCACCAGAACTGCGGGCCAGCACAATAAACAAAGTCTTGTGAACACATTGTCCAATTCACAAGCAGGTCATCTCCTTAAAACAAACAAACACAAACGATCAGGCGCCGACAAGTTAAATCTGGCATCTAATCTCCCTGGAAACCCCGGACGAGCGCAGATCCTCGCAACTGAAGAAATCTTCTTCCCCGTACGCTGCAGTGGCGCCATCTCTTGGTGCGTTTTGAAGCTACTGTCACCCTCTCGCAACAAACTCATCAGAACCTGCTTCTGTCGCTTTTGTCAACATCTATTCCAGTCAACAGAAATGACCAAGACACGTGGTGGAAAATTGTCTTCGTTTTAAACTGTTAAAATCCCAAACATTGGTAATTTTTAAAAATGTTTTGTTTTAATTTCGGATGGTAGTTATTGGCCACCAGTTCCTTACCATTCCGGTTGCGTTTGCGTATTATTATTATTATTATTAAAACGTGGTGTGCCATCGTTACACTGTGAGGACACTTTTTCCAACCGACAACCTGTGGTTCCAGATGGAAAGACCCTCCTAAAGTGTGTTGCCATCGCGTATGTGAGTATTATGCAAAACCGTGCCCAATTTGCGTTGATATTCAACACTTAAAATAGATAGACATTGCAAGATTTTTCATGCTTCTGCCATCCGTCAGAAACAATACAGAGACTGGATGGAACGGGAAAAGTTGGCCATGTCTCGAGCCACGTCATCACATCCATAAAAACGCAAGACAACGTCATCAAAATCACGCTCAGGAACTCCGAGGACACCACGATTGTCACCCTCCCGTTCACCCATTGTGCCTTCGACCCCAATGTTGACATCATCATCAACATCAGCAACATCCTGTACCATTGCATCATCAGGTTCGTCTCCATTACTGTTGGTACCCCTGGCTCGATCGATGCCAACAATTTGTGAAATAGTTGAAATTATGCTTGTTGTGCCTCTACCGTCACATTCCTCCTCACTTGCCCAATCGATACCACCTTCCGATTTGTGTGACACAACCAACCAGACTCGCCGGGAATCTCTTACAACCAAACGTAAACACAGAAGCTCTCTCAACTAGAGCCTCGTCCCCACAACCACCAATTCTACCGCCCGTCAACACATCGCCTTCAGCCAACACGAAGAATTCTTCAGAACTCGCACAGCCATCGGATTCTGCCCCACAACAAGAACTGTATGGTCTTGACTCGGAAGTGCCCTAATCTGACAATCCACCAAAGTCCGAACCCCCTGACTAACGATGTTACCCTCAAAAAGGTAGTTAAATCTCACTTACGACTTATCAAAAAACAGTCGAACCGCCTCAGTCGGAATCTGGTACCAGTTAACCTTTTGTTAAGCCAGTTAACCACCAGCTGGAATGAACATGAGGCCAAAATCGAACGCCTCCAACTGGAAAATGCTAGGCTTCTTCTGGACTCGGCCAAGCCAATCTGAAATTGACCCAGGCTCTTCCACCAGTAAAACCTCCCAGTTCACCCTCAAACCCGAACGGTGTACTATGGTGTCAGCACCCCATCCAACACATCAGACCCTACAAGCAAAGGTACCATGCATTACTCCGTATGCAACACCCTTCAAAGCGGTCAAAAAGGTCAGTTCACGACCAAAGACATCTTGACACTCCATTCGACACGAGCATACCACTGAAAGTCCCAGACATGTCCTTCAAACTGGCAAAAATCCTTTGGGAAGATCCCATTATTCAGCCTCCAACTCTCGCTGAAGTCCTCCATTTCCTACATTCAAAACTTAACAACCGTTCAAGCCCAACCTGACAACTGGGCCGAATCGTTTGTGGCCTACAGCTTGCGGCAGTTCGACACTGACTTCACTTTCGAGCCGCTCCACAAAGATCTTCTCCTCGGCTCGGAACTCCCCTGTGAGGATAGCCGTGCCAGAGCCAAAAGCTGCACCGTTTGCTTTCGCCTACGACATTAATTGCAAGTCACGTATGGACTCTGCCAATTTGATATTTCCAATCACCTTGCCGAAGAAACTATCTCTCTTTTTGCAGTGGTCCTCACCAGGAAACAATCTCCCGACTCGAGGAGTCGTTTTTATTTTTCAACATCCATCCTTTCGGGCAAACACCCAATCCCCCCCCAACGGAAAGGTGAGAAGGGGAGGGAATCTGAAACAAATTCATCTAAAAGCTGTAAAAAGTCAGCTACTCTTTCTCGGCAACTTCACCATTCAACCGAAGAACTTAATTCCCTTCTGAACTCCCCTGACCAAAGAAAACACCAGGAAATCGCGTTGGAAGACACCAAACGGTGAAATACACCACATGGTGAAAAGCACAGCTCACATGTAAATCAGCCAGTGGAAATTAGGCTGCAATTCCCACACAACATAAATTGATAGAAAAGCAAATCCCGGATGGGATCACACCAAGGTGAAAAGCAAAATACAACCCCTCCCCCCCTCCCTCCTCCTCCCCACACAGGGTGAACTGCACTGCGCAAAGGAAAGTACACCTAAACTGGAACCACCACAAGGTGAAAAGCAAGAGCCGAGTCCCCACTCAGGATGGACTGTAACAAAACTAAAAACACCAACGTGGAGTCATCACACAGTGGAAAGAAAGACACAAACATCCCACCTACCTGCGCTACCTGTCACTTTAGGTGCCTTTCAGGTGAGCACCGACATCTGGTGTTCTGGCGAATTCTTAAGTAGTATTCAGGGTGTCTGTTTTTACTTTTACGGAGAATACAGCACTGCAGTGGCTACTGCACGGTTAGGAGGGGAGCATCCATGTCCTATCTAAGTTTAAAATACTACCTATCTAATGGTTCACAGCCACCACGATGGGTGTTAAATTGCAGGCTTGGAGTTAGATAAAAATGGGTTTCTTTGCTGTGAAAGTACTGTACCTGGCAGTTTTAGCATGGCTGTCTCAGTGATGCTGTTGGTTGCTTGAGACTTGAATGGCCGCCTCAGTCACCTCACCACGCATGCGCGGGCGTGGTCCTCCCATATAAGCTGGCGGCTACGAGGGCTCGCCATCTCTTTGTCTCAAGCCGCTGGCGCGGCTCGTTCTGTTGGTTCTCTTCTTTCGTCCGCCGTAGCCTCCCAAGCCTGGTCCTCCTTCCCAGAACTCCCGCTGCCCAATGAACGTCTCGGCTCCCTCCATGCAGCTCTCAGTCCGCACCCTCTCTCTGACTTTCGTCCGTTGCAGCCATCCTTCCGGCCGACGTCGCCATCAAGACCCTGCTTCGCACTTCACCGGGTTTTAGGGCAGTCTCCGGTCTGAGCATAGCCGGGACGGTGCCTTTTTCTCGGTGGTGCCGCCACTGTTGCTGCTCTCCTACCGTTGTGCCCCGCCTTGCCGTCTTTCACACGATGCTGCCGAAGAGCCTCTCGTCCGGTTGACTGCCGCTTCATCCCTCGCCCGACGTTCCACTCCTATTGGACCTGGATCATCGGCCCCACTACCGTCTTTCCGCCACTCTGAGGCGGTAATTTTCCGCTGCTCTTCGCTCGTCTCCGGTCTGCCCATAGCCGGGACGTTGCCGTCGAGCCGGTATTATTACCTGCCCCTCTTCAAGCTGTTGAAGACTCCACCTCATCAGCCCACCTGAGGATGCCATGGTTAACTGGACCGTCTGATGTCAGCCTCCACCTCAAGCTCCCTTGCCGTCTTTCGTCCGCTATGCCTCGGCAGCACTGTCCGCTCCCCTGGCCCGTCTCCGGTCTGCCCTTAGCCGGGACGTTGCCGTCGAGCCGGTATCATTACCTGCCCCTCTTCATGCAGTCGAAGACCCCACCTCAGCCCACCTCAGGATGCCATGGAGAACTGGACCGTTCAATGTTAGCCTCCACCTAGAGCTCCCTCACCGTCTTTCGTCCGCCATGCCTCGGCAGCAGCTGCCCGCTCCTCTGGCCTGTCTCCGGTCTGCCCATAGCCGGGACACCGCTGTCGAGCCGGCATTGTTACTATCCTCCCTCTCAAGCAGCTGAAGACTCGGCCTCGCCAGATCACTCGGTATAACCGTTAGGAACTGGATCACCCACCAACGGCCCCTGTTTCGGCTCTCTCGCCGTCTTTCGTCTGCCACGCCGCGGCGGTAGCTTTCCGCTCCTCGGCCCGTCTCCGGTCTGCCCATAGCCGGATGCCACCGTCGAGCCGGTATTGTTACTAGCCTCCCGCTCTCAAGCTGCTGCAGGCCCTATCTCACCAGTCGATTGGAATAACTGTTGGAAACTGGATCTTCCATCAACGGCCCCTGCCTCAGTTCTCTCGCCATCTTTCGTCCGCCACAACGTGGCAGTAGCTTTCCGCCCCACGGCCCGCCCCTGGTCTGCCCCTAGCCGGGACGTTGCGGCGAGTCGGATTCGTTAACTAGCCTCATCCAACTGTAGACCGTCCCAGGATTCATCGGGGTAGCCGCTGTGAATTGTAGCATCCATCACCGGCCTCTGCCTACGCTCCCTCGCCGTCTTACGGCCGCCACACCACACGGCCACTCGATCCGCCTCCGCTGTTCGTAGCCGAGACGCAGCCATGACGTCGTCGCCATGAAGCCGGGATCGCTAATCATTCTGTTCCTGCCGCCACCATGACATCGCCCGCCTCCGGTCTGCCCATAGCCGGGACGCCGTCGTCGGATCGGGACTTACGATCTGGCTCTCTGTGCTTCGCCCATCACCGACCTTTCCGCCGTTCCCCTGCCGTCTTTCACCTGCCTCGCCGTCGCCTTCAGACCGCCTCCACCAAGCCCGACCTGCCGGTGAACCCCCGCCGCCTCGCCTGGCTTCTAGGCATCTCTTTCAGGTATTAACAGTCCATCATCGGCCTCTAGCCTCCTAATCCATCTTCTCCGCCCCATTATGAATTCCGGCTCCCATCTCGCTCCACCCGGGGTTTTTTCCCGCGGGCTTTCCGTAACAACCTAAAACCTCCTCATGTCGCTGCCGCCCTACATGACACCGAAAGATGGCCGCTCCCACTCCCTCGCCTCCTGTTCTCCATCGCTTCTTTCGCCCAGCCGATTGCTCTACACCCACGACGGTCGCCTTCCGGCTAACGCCCCTGCTGGGCGCCTCGTCACTTGCTTCCCGCGGGATGCCGACGACCCACCGAACCTTTTAACCATCGTCTCTTACCCAGGTTTCTGCCGTTATGGCCACGGTTGAAACCCTCTATGAAATCGTTCTCCGCCTCGCCACTTTCCTCCATGTCACCAGGGTAAAGCCCGATAGTATTTCACGCCTCACCGGCGTTCTAGCCCATGCATCAACCGGCTGCCTCACAAGCAAAGAGGCTTTCCTTCCTTTCAACTCCGCCGCCTCTTTCACACCAGCTAGCTGCCCGACCACCTACCACTGCAAGAGCCGTCCCTCAGCCGACGGCCCCTGCCATCGCCGAACGCAAGCTGCATTACCCTCATTCCAGCTTCCGCCACTAGCTGCGCCACGTCCTTGCCACCTCACTCTTCCCGCCTCCCACCTCCGGGTACTTCTTCCCACTGGTTAGCGTGCCGTGCGTCCTCGTCGTCGTCCTGTTTTCATCAACACCGTCTTTGTTTCAAAGCACCCAACATGGTCAAAGCAAAAATGCCAATGTCCTTCTCCGACGAACCTGATGTCTACTTCGGCTGTTCTCCTGTCGTCGACAGCCCAGGCAAGTGCCACTGTCCGGGTGTCTTTAACCCAATCGTATTGATCCCCATCAAGTCTGTCAGTTCCATCGAAAGTGCAATTATTTTGAACGTCCGCGTCAAATCTGCGTCACGATCCCCCTCAAAGATTGGCAAGTCATCGCCCACCGACAGATGCTTTCCGCCACCAGAAAAAGGCAAGAAACCTCCCATAAAGAATTGGTGAAGAAGTTTAAATCCCACACTTCATCTGTCCCGCATTCACCCGCATCTACTATAGCAGCGATCCCAATGACTCTCGGGAACAAAGACAATTCATCGACTCCATTATGCCAGCAATCTTGGACCCACACTGTTACGTCTTCTAACACTCCGGCCAGTGTCGCAACCATGCCTTCTCCTGCCCTCGATCTCTCTAACCTCAACGACGGCGCCCCCGTTATTTTCGACGAGGCTCCCTCCTCACCTGCCATGGAACTAGTCCCGGATCTTACCATCCCTTCAGGGGCCACAGTTGTCATTCCTGCTACCCCCTTATCTCCTGGCCAACACTCGGACGTGGTAAACGACTCGCCATTTGTTGCCTCCCCAGCATCGTCTGTGACCTCCCTTCCCCCTACCCCCCCTCCCCCCATCAAAAACCACCGCCCCTCCGGCAAAGAAGGACTCTCCGCTATATGGACTTGACCATGAGGAAGCGGTCGAAGTTGACCACCGAAGAATTTTTTCTACTCTTTGCCACAAACTCCGCCTAAATGTACGTGCCCGGAATCAATTCAAGTGCAACACAAAAAAAGTGAAACCTTACCTCCTGCATCTCCAGGACACCATTTTTCAACAACACTCCCAATTCTCCCTTCTCACTTCTGAAATTTCCAAATTAAAAGCTGAATCTCACGGACAATCGCAAGAATCTCATCGCAAGAATCTCACGGACAATATACTGGCAGACGCACTACGTACTAAACCTGCTCCAGTTTCTTCTCCCTCGGAACAACCTTCACCCTGGACTCTCCACCCTATTGAAGACCTACACAAGTGTGCCCCTAACTACCCCCGCCCCACCTTCTTCATGCACTAGGGATCGGCCGATATGACTTTTTACCGATACGATACGATACCGATGAAAGGTAAACCGATCCGATCCGATACGATACGATACCGATACAGATGTCGATACCGATAATAATAACAAATCAAGACTAAAAGTTTATATTTTGTACAAACAATGCAACTTCGGTTTCTGGTTTTGCTTGGGTTTCAACTGTTGAGATTATCCAAAAAGTTTTGTGCAGCAATAACAACATTTTTACTCTTATTCTTACTTATGGCTTCAGGACATTCATTTTCTTAGTTAGATTTCAGTTGTTGTTGTAAAACTTACAGCAGCAGAACCAACAAGTGCCACATTTTCATTCCAAACTGAGCAAATGGCTTTGCTTTTGCTGCACTTGGTGTCAGTATTGCAGGGAAGACAGTTGCATTTCTTGGCATAACAAATATCTGTATCGGAAGTCTTATAGTGGTCCGATACCGATATGGCAAAAATACCGATAAATACAGATAATACCGATACCGATATCAATATCGGACTATCCCTATCATGCACCCTGCACGATTTGCATCTCCAACGGATCCTAGACTCCCGTCTAACCTTCCATGCCGCCCCGTAGTTTTTCATGACGAGGGAATCTTCGTGTCTCTGCTGACCCTTCATTGACTAACGATCTACGCCAAAACAACATTGCCAAGTCGTGGGAAGCAATAACCTCTGTCTCTTTCTCCCACTACCTACAATCCTACTCCATGTAGCAGTTTGATGACGCCCGTCACTCTCTCCCGGTGCTTCCCAACATGGTACCACTCTTCTCTGTTCCCACCTTGGACATCCCTTGCACGCCTTGCAGAGCCAAAGCTCGCCATTACTGCTTGGGGTTGCGTTCCGACCCATCTTCCTCTTAACCTCTCGGTTCCATACCGGCGTCACCCCTTCCTTTCACTTTCGTTCCAAAAAAAAAAAAAGAAGAAATAACGAATTAAGTACCTTTTCAAAAAAAAAAAAAAACTTCTTGACGCCGGTCATTTCCTACTCTGCTACTTTCCTATTAAAAGAAAAAAAAAAACTCCAGGTCATAGAACCTTTATCCTTATCAATCAATCAATTTTATGCTCAATTACTTTCATTTTAATGCCTTGTCTGTACTTTTACAATGAACGTCATCCCCCCCTCATTCTGGAGAGACCCGCAACTTGCCGCTTTTCTATCCAGACCAACAGGAAGATTCCATCTCCCCTTCCACTGTGTGACTCCACCTTCAATTGTTTGAAGAGGAACTTCGGCCTTCATCCACCGAAGACCCTCACACTAAGGTAATATCACCACGTTTAAAAAAAAAAATATATATATATATATATATTGACAGGAAAATATATATTGACAGGAAAATGAAAATGCTTTCCTTTCCTACATAGAAGACATTTCCTCTCAACGCAAATTTTTTTTCCAAGAGCTCCCTGTTCAAATCCATCAATTTCTGCCTCAGTACCCCAGGGAACTCTGTCATAAGGTGCCCGCCACCGTACGTGACGAGGTCTGTCTGGCAATGCTAAAATTGCCAGGTACAGTGCTTTCACAGCAAAGAAAGAACATTTTGCCGGCCCCCAGCCAGGCCGGCTAAAAATGGTTTCTTTTGCTGTAGAAAGTACTGTACCTTAGACCCTCTCTGCCTCCCCTCACGAGTCACCTTCTGACAATAATGTGAGACAAAGAGACGGCGAACCCTCGTAGCCGCCAGCTTATATGGGAGGACCAGGGCCCGCGCATGCGTGGTGAGGTGACTGAGGCGGCCATTCAAGTCTCAAGCAACCAACAGCATCACTGAGACAGCAATGCTAAAATTGCCAGGTACAGTACTTTCTACAGCAAAAGAAACCATTTTTAGCCGGCCTGGCTGGGGGCCGGCAAAATGTTCTTTTAGTTATTTACTCATACAATTAACTCTACACGAAGTCAAACTGTCGTTTAAAACAACGCTTGGTTTTTTAATAAGACATAATTAACTTTACACTACATTTGAACACTATATGTTACAAAAATATTCTTCAAGCTTAATAATCAAGCTTAATAATATTCAAGCTTTTAAATTAAAGCACACGACAATTTACAATAAAATCGGATTTGAACAGGTTAAAAGTTCATACACTACAAAAATTTCGACTAGAAAAGTTGTTTTGAGTCACCGGACTCTCTAAGTTACATAATGCACCTTACATTTGTAAAATAGTCACAAGTTATGTTTCAAAAGCCACAGCTAAAGATCAAACTACCTCAATGGTTAACCTGGTACACACCCTAAAAGACGTCTAAGCTCTACGATTAAACCATTTTGATTTAAATAAGGTATAAAAGCCGGTTTTTAGGAAGGGGACCTTAAACCCTTAAGTTAATGGACGTTCTAGGCCGGAAATGCCGATGGCGGTTAACTATCCATAATCATTCTCAAATCTAGAAGTTAAGTTTAAGTTCAAGAACTATAAATTTAGAATTGAAGTCCAAAAGAATACTTTCAAAACTAGTTACCAACGAACTGCTACCTTGCCCGGGATGGCAACCTGCAGACCCTGGGGGACATCTCCACTCCGACCGGCATAGCAACCTCTAGCCTTTTACCCTTTGAGATCAGTGAGAATGCTAAAGATTTGCCTCTCTGCAGAGTTTTATACCAGCTGCCTGGCTGCTTGGGTAGAAGGAAACTGCCGACCTGTAGGAGAGCGACCCGGGGGGGGACCCGGGGGGGTGAGAGACCTCCTGAGGAGGAGAAACTGACTCAGACCGGCCAGGCTGTCACTACCGGAAATAGGCATGACGGCGCGGCCGGGCAGTGTAGCTTAGAGCTCTGAGTGGTGGGGAAATTGAATATTTACTTTGGATTGGAAGGGAATTGGAGCTACTGCAAGAGCAAAGAGAATTGCCGACTTTTGTGAACTGAGAGGCCTTAGGAACTGAGTTTTGAACTCACAACGTGAATAGGCCTATAAATTAAAACTACGATATTATGTTTAAAATTCGTAAAAAGTTCGAAACTCATTCGCTCACTTTCAAAATGCAGATATTATCAATACCTTGCTAATTTTCGACTGAAATTCTTCAGTCTTCATCAGGCATCCTAGTTAATTGGCTTTTCTACATCTCTTTTGCTGGTCTTTTGAACACGGCAGCCATTTTGAAAAACGTTGTGGCCTCCGGTATTTACAACGATGATGCTTTCTTGCGCTTCCGGTTCTCTCATTTGCATCCACTTGCGCTGGAGCAGGGAATCAAGACCTTTACCCACTAGGTGCATAATATGCGGGTTTGATGGTCCTTGGGTGTTCATCAGTGGAACAGAATGTCTACTGTGGTGTTGGATGGCGATAGACTCAAGGCACCTAAGGTGGGTGTCACTCGCAGTGTTAGAGCTGATGAGAGTTTCTGTTTTTTCCCATCCAATGCTATGTTCAGTGCTCATGCAATGGAGTGCAATGCTGTTGTCTTTCATTTTATTCCTGGTGTCACTCATGTGTTGGCCAATTCTCGTTCTTACTCCTTTTCTTGTTTCACCGATGTATACAGCACTGCACCCATTGCATGGGACACGATACACACCTTCTTTGGTATTAGCTACTTCTCCCATGGACTGTTCGTCTCTCATTTTTTGTGTTTCTCGTTCAGCACTTATATTCTCATTTTGAGTTTTTCTGCCTCTCATCACAAGTGACTTAAGATTTGCGCTCTTCCTAAAGAAGGTGGTAAATCCTTTCTTGGAAATCAAGTTCTTGACTTTATCACTTACTCCACTCAAAAAGGTCAACCCCACTCTTCTCTTCTGTACCATTTCACTTTCACTTTTTTGCTTGTTTTCATTTGCTTGTTTGTTTTTTGCGATTCCTCTGGTTTTTTGAATTTGCGCATTCAGGAGACCGCCTGGGTAGCCTAGTTGGATAAATCTTCCTTTTGCTTCCTGAATATGTGGCGCGGCCACCTTTTCACCACTGGAGTTTCTGAAGAGACGAGAGAATTCATTCAGGGAGATGGCTTTAAGTTGTTCCTTGGGGTGCCCAGAGGAATACGAAATGCCCCTCTGCGAAGCTGTGAAAGTATAGTTGCAGAAGAAGTCGAATTTCCATTTGTTCAGAACCTCCCTGAAACTGAACTTACACATGAAGAAATGAGTGTGTTGAATTTAGATCTGAAGTTTGTGCCTGTGCAACGTGGGAGTAGTTTAAATCTCGGGGCGAATCTTGTCGCCGATGTTGAGCGTCTTTTAGAAGGTTTTACGTGGGATTCGGAGATTAGATTAAAATTGCAGCGCAGAGTAGTTGATCCGCCCCCAAAGGTGGTTCCGAATATCACTCGTAGTCAAGCAGAAGCCATAAGAAAATTAAAGAACCGGGACTCGATTATGATCTGCAAAGCTGATAAAGCAAACCTGACGGTAATCCTGGAACGTGAGGATCATGATAAGAGAGTGTTCCACGAGATCGTTTCCTCAGGAATGTATAAAAGAACCGAGAAGAAGGAGGTGGGGAGCGTCCATGTCCTATCTAAGTTTAAAATACTACCTATCTAATGGTTCACTGCCACCATGATGGGTGTTAAATTGCAGGCTTGGAGTAAATAAAAATGGGTTTTAGTTATTTACTCGTACAATTAAATCTACACGAAGTCAAACTGTCGTTTAAAACAGTGCTTGGTTTTTTAATAAGACATAATTAACTTTACACTACATTTGAACACTATATGTTACAAAAATATTCTTTGAGAGCTTTTAAATTAAAGCACACGACGATTTACAATAAAATCGAATTTGAACGGAGTTAAAAGTTCATACACTACAATTATTTCTAATGGAAAAGTTGTTTTGAGTCACCGGACTCTCTAAGTTACATAGTGCACCTTACATTTCTAAAATAGTCTTAAGTTATGTTTCTAAAGCCACTGCTAAAGAGCACACTACCTCAAATGGTAAACCTGGTACACAACCCAAAAGACGTCCAAGCTGTACGATAAAACCATTTTGATTATTTAGATGAACCTGTGTTCAACCTAAATAAGAAATAAAAGCTGGTTTTTAGGAAGGGAACCTTGACTCTTAAGTTATGGACGTTCTAGGCCAGAAATGCCGATGTCGGGTAACTATCCATAATCATTCTCAAATATAGAAGGTAAGTTTAAGTTTAAGAACTATAAATTTAGAATTGAAGTCCAAAAGAATACTTTCAAAAAATTAAACTAGTTACCAACGAACTGCTACTTTGCCCTGCATGACAACCTGCGGACCCTGGGGGACATCTCCACTCCGACCGGCGTAGCAACCGCTAGCATTTCAGATCAGTGAGCAATGCTAAAGATTTCCCTCTCTGCAGAGTTTTATACCAGCTGCCTGGCTGCTTGGGTAGAGGGAAACTGCCGACCTGTAGGAGAGCGACCGGGGCATGGGGGGGGGGTGTGAGACCTCCTGAGGAGGAGAAACTGACTCAGACCGGCCAGGCTGTCACTACCGGAAATAGGCATGACGGTGCGGCGGGGCAGGGTAGCTTAGAGCTTTGAGTGGTGGGGAAATTGAATACTGACTTTGGATTGGATGGGAATTGGAGCTACTGCAAGAGCAAAGAGAATTGCCGACTTTTGTGAACTGAGAGGCCTTAGGAACTGAGTTTTGAACTCACAACGTGAATAGGCCTATAAATTAAAACTACGATATTAATGTATCACAACTATTGAAGGGGGGGGGAACGGAGTTTGTCATTCAAATTATGTTTAAAGTTTAATAGAAGGATGGTTTCTGATCTATTGCAAGATTAATAGTAGATAAAGGCTTTATATACATTTGGATGAGGTTGCTATGGTCGGAGCTCTGAAATAAATACAAGATAAACACCTTTTGGAGAAAATGTCCAATAAAATTTTATAGTAAAAAAAAAATGCTGTTTTGGACAAGGTAGAGTTCATGGGAAGAAGTTACGTTAATAAATTGCTTTTTAAAGCACTAAGCAAAAGATTAACTGAACCAGCTTGTGTGTAGATGCTAAAACGCATTTTAGTTTACAACATTATTGCAGCCGCAAATAATGACAAAAGTGCAATCGAAGTTTTCATAACAAACCAAAACCGGTATTGAAGTAGAGTGCGGGTCCTCAGTACATTTATGTGGTTGAGTTCCGATTGGCAGCCCCTCCTACAACAACACGTAAGCTGGTCGGCTTTATGCCTGAGAAAAAAAATATAAATAATTACAAATTTACATGTTTTGTTTTTCGGCAAATGGCGATCTTGAGTTGCGTGCGGTGCGCTCAGTTTGGAGCGTTTTTCAAATAGCTGCAGTTAATTGTAGAAGTTGGATTTTAAAGTTCTGTTTTCACAGAGTTGGAGGCAGGGTTCGTGGCTATTAAGCATTGAAAACAGGGATCATTTTGGACCATTTACCATGGAGTTACACTTAGTTGAAGTTAAGGCATTGAGAATAGGCCTATAGCGCTACTGAGCGCTAAGGAAAAAAAATTGTTCCCCGAGTTTTTGATCTTTGGTGCCGGGTATCCTAACCAATCTGGATTTTTGGCCAAATGCCTTTACACCACACCACCAGGAGTTGAACCACATCAAACCACAGAAGAGAACCTGCCGGCAACTCACTGGTCTTCACTAAAGAGGGTCAAAGCCACATCATCAGCAACAAGGATCCACATCAGTCAAAGGGGTAACATTTTCGTCTCTTACTCTCAAGTTAAGACGAATCCCTTTTTCCTCTCTGAGCTGAAGGATTTTTCTTTAAAAAAAAAATCCAGACCATCTCCAGCCTGAAACTCATCTCACAAAGAAACCCCTTTTGTTCCACCTCTGGAACCTTCTCAGTTTTTATTTTAAAAAAAATTTGGTCTAAAAGACTTTTCCTTCAACAAAGTTCAGGGAGTCTACAACTCCAGGGGAAGCCTGGTTAGAACCCTAGGGAACCCGTCAAGAAGGTGCCCGCCACCAATTTGATGAGGTATACTTGTTAATGCAAAAATTCACAGGTAAGGTAGATTTTCCACTGTCAACAAGACATAAATTTGCTCCCCCCCCCTCAGGAAGGACCGGCTGAAATTTGTTTTTACATCTTCCAAAAATACTCACCTCACTTAGCTATTTCGTGAGCTTTAAGCTCTCCCTGCCCACGTTCAAAACATTTCTGTGCTACCCCCCAGAATGCCCTAAGGCCAAGGCCGTTGGAGTGGTTGCTCCTCCTGACCTCGATCGTCACTTTTTTCGTGGGCAGCACTGTGGACAGTCGCCAATTTTCTCTCTCCGTTACTGAGCCCGTGCACACGTCGTTATGTCTTCGGGGATCGTTTACGGAACCTGCCGTCATCGCCTTACTCCAGGCGATCGTACCCAACTTGCCATTACTGTCGAGATTGTGATTTTGACGAAGTTTTATGCGACATCTGCAACGAATATGACGCCGCTACTCGGAAAGGTTTCCGTCGGACGTGGAAACACTCGGACCAGAGGGAACGACAAAGAGAAGCTGAGCGACAAAGGCAGATGGAAACGTGGGGAAAATCCAGTTCCCTCCATGACCGTTTGTTACGTGAAGGCCTCAGCAAGGACGATTTCCTTTCGGCAAGCGTCATGAATCGGAGCCACAGCAGTGAACCCGGTTCATCTACTCCAGCTAGCAAGAATAAATCAAGACGCAAAACGACCCTCGATGCGATCGCCGAGATGCAGACGAATATGATGACAATGTTTGACAACATCAATCTTCGAATTACTACATCTGAAGCGAATCTTCTTCTTCTTGGGACCAAAAACTCGATCAACGGTTGGGACCAATCGAGGAACGCATCTTAGCGGCGCCCGCAGCAACAGGGACAACAGACCCAGTCGCCGGCACAAGCGGAATGGTAGGGACTCAGTCGGCAGTCGGCGCCGCGCAGGAGCGAGGCCATGAGGACGACATCAACTTCAACGTTCCCGTCGTAGCAGACCTCGATGCAAGCCTTTCTCAATTTGGGAATCAAGTATTTTCTCCAGGAATTGAATTCCCTTGTAATGATGCTTCTTTTCCCGCAGTGGATTTTATTAATAACGACCCGGACGGGATTGTGGTTACCATCGGAGGCCAGCAGTCGCCATCGACGACTCAGTCGGGCGTTTTCAAAAGAAACGAGCGGCGGGCACACCAAAGCCTACCCGACCCTCAACGGGACGAACACGATTACCAACAGTCACCTTTACTCTCCAGCCACCAATCGAAAGGGTATTTTAACAGGCCTAAACCGACGGATCATCGCTACGGACGCCCTTCGGGAAATCCCCACCACAATCGGCACTCAGTCGCCAGTCGCCAGTCACCGGTCGGCAATCTCCTGCAGCCAGTCGCCATTCACCCGATTACGCTAGCGAAAGAAATAGCCGGAAAAGATCAAGAAGCCCGTATCAGCGCGAACGCAGGAACAGGGATTCAAGAAGATCACCGTCACCACACCACGCAAAGAAACGATCTAGGAGCCACGGATCTAACTCGTCTGCGGGAAAAAACGACGGAGCGGCCGAAAATTCCAAACGGAAAATTTTCGAAGCTAGGGTCGCAAGAGCAAGGCACTATTTACCGGCATCGTATTTTCGTCAACGACCAGACAAGTCGCCAGAAAATCCAGGCGAACCACCAAGGGGCACTATTCTCAAAAATGGAAGAGGTAGCATGTAAACGAGCGCCACCGAAAAACGCCCGTTTTCGGGAAAATTTGAAATTTTTTTTCTTGAGGCATCCAAATGCCTCGCCGAGGCATATCTGGCCGTTTTTCCAATAATGGTCCGATTCTCTCCAACTCTTCGACATTTAATAGCCAGTCCAAATACAAGACTCTTGGGGAAGCCCGATTTTGAACTTTCCACCTGGAAGACCATTAAAACTGCATTTGAAAACCGACCAAAACCACCGACAGCGCTAATGCCTCATGGCCGCCATCGTTATTGGAACTCTGTATTTATGTACTTTTAATACTCGTATTTTTCGGGCATAAAGCCCAAACACTAGCTTAGTTGTGTGATAGGGAAAAGGTACTGAACCCTGTGTCCATATAGTGACAACCATTTTGAAGTGTGATATTTTTTATTGTGTTTGAACGATCGCAACTACTATGAAAAATGTCCACTTAGATCAGACATTGTCCGTTAACTTTATGGTTCAAACCTCCACTTTAACTTTATGCGTTTTAGCATATAATTAAACTAAACTATTAATTCATTCATCTAGCCTTTTTATAATAATCTTTTACTACCAGAAACGCTACCATATGTCCAAACGTATAAACGTAATACGACCTGGCATTCTACCGGACACGAATTTTTCAGTGTATATATGTTTAATTTAGTTCTCCTCTCAGCCCGACTGGACCCAACCAAATGCTACTGATGGCTTGAACTACTATTAAAACCAAAAGAATTCTTACAAAGATCTGTTTCCATGCAATTCCGAAAGTCAAACTGTGCAAA
>JAHWFP010089666.1:5786-17863 GCA_023313725.1 Lithobius niger
TAGTGATTTTGGCCGAATAGTGATGTTCGGTATTCGGCCGAATAGTGCTAAAATTTGTTGGTATTCGGTCGTAAATTTTTTTAGTATAAATTTATGCAATTGTGTTAATGTAAGAACGTTTAGCTAACATTTAGTTTTTAGTTTGTGAGGAACTGTCTCACATTTCTAAAAGAAGGAAAAATGATCAAATATGTTTAAATTACATGTATTCGGCAGAGCACTTGGTAAAGTATTCGGCCGAAAAATTCGGTATTCGGCCTATTAGACCATTACTCGGCATAGGACCGAATAATTTGGTATTCGGCCGAATATGTAAATTGTTTGGTGCCGAATATTCGTTATTCGGTATTCGGCAGTTTAACTATTCGGTTGTATATTCGGTATTCGGCTAGTTAAGTATTCCGTTGTGTATTCGGTAAATTTTGTATTCGGTGCATCCCTAGTTTTTCTTTCGTGCGAGATGATTTTGTGACATTAACTCTATCCTGTGTAAATGTTGCAAGCGCTATTCTCAACCGGCCGGAAGACATACCGGAAGGATTTATGTCCCTTTAAACATATGCACAATTTGTCGGCTGTTCATTTACGGTTTCCGAACCTCGGAAAACAGTTAACGAAACAAACGAACAGTGTTTGCCACCCGGTATACTGTTCTTCTGTTTCTCTAACTGTTTTCGCCATTACTTATATCAATCTGCAACAGAAAACAAACTCCTATTAGCATATAGTATTAGCATGCATGGAAAAAATTCCCTATGCCATCCGCTGACATTGCTGTAGACCCCTAGCAAAAGGTTATGCGTACCCGACCGTACTGACGATGAATTTTGCAAGTCCTTCATGTATAGTGAAACAACACGTATTCAATTGTTTTGTTTTCTTTTTTAATCTGAAAAAATTCTGATCACTGACGTATGCTTGGGTGAATTTCTCTTTACCCAAGCGTACGTCAGATTAAAAATAAATAAACCGATAAAACAAATCTAGAAATTTAACAGCTCAGTTTGTCCATGGTTTAAGAATTCTTCCTGCTCTAATGAAAGCTCCGCCTTAATTCTTGAGTAGACTTCTCTGCAAGACTCCTTCGCCAATGCGGCGCAAATCTTCCACCTATCTCCTGAGCCACGCATGATACTTAACAGTGGGACTATTTCTGTAATCGGCTGCGCACTCCTTGGCACGAGTTGGTGATTACCTGATTTCTAGTTGTGGACCATTCTATATTGTGGTCATAAAACAATACTTCGACACTCTTAACATTCCCATTCTGAAATGCACGTTACGATCCATGAATGCCTCCAACTTATTAGCTCTGTGCACAGCTACCCTACGTGTAAAGTCGGTCTTAAGCTTGGGTTCTTCACAGGGTTCGTAAGCGTCCTGGAAAACCTAAAAAATAGGAATAGAATTCCAGGGAATAAAAATGCTGGGAAATGCCTCGAGTTATTAAAGACTCCGTGAATTTTGTCTCCATTTTCGACTTCAAATAACTATTGTGCGCGCAGCGTATCTTGAGTCCTGCAGGTATTTTATGAGCGGCTACATCTTCCTAGAGGGAGCGGGCTTTCATCGACGGCCGCTATTGTTTTTGTAACCATCTACGTTATCAACAAGGTGCTCTGCTATCGAAAACATGCAATCGATTATACTATTATTGTAATTGTTTATTTATTCAATTGTACCCCGAAGTCTCAAATAGAAACTTGTATGGGTTACATCAATTATAAAATAAATTAGAATAACCACACCTTTACACATACGGAGAAATACAAAACTGAATGTATAATACAGAATAGTAATCAAATTTTAAAGTACAACAAGATAATGAGCACCGCAATCATAATCATGAACATGACTCATTCTCGATCAAACTTATAATACACCACTATGGCTTAACAGATATATAATAATAAGGTTCTAATTTTTAACAGCAGAATATAAAAAACATAAAAAGCATAAAATATTACCTATTTATTAATAAACCATTCTCTGATTTTTCGCTTAACTTGGCCAAAACTAGTCAAAGTAGTGAGTTCAGCTGGTAGCTGGTTAAAAATTGTTGGTATATAAAAATTTTGACATCTTGTTCCATAACTGTTTTTTACTAAAGGAATTTCGTATCTAATGGTTTCATCCCTCAGATAACTTTTTTTTGAACTATCGACTATTTTATGGTCTTTATTAAAGTAATTGTTTAAAATAATTGTATAGTTTCTTAATTTTATTACATCAAGTATCTTGTAATCTTTGTATAGGTCTTTAGTCGAGGTATCAGAATTTACTTTCTTAAATAGAACCTTAATAAGTTTATTTTGTGTTCTTTGGAGTCTGTCTATTAGGTACCCTGGAGCAAATCCATAAAATTCGACTCCATACCTGATATGACTAGTGATCAGGGCGTCAAAAACTATTTTCTTATTTTTTTCATTTAACACATACTTTAACCTGTAAAACAAGGGCAGAAATCTTCTTAATTTTTTTATCAAATTATCTGTATTCGTTCTGGGGCGAACTCGAGATAGGCCGCAGACACTATAGATGCCTTTCTAAATATCCGCTTTTAAGTTCTTTAGTCAGTCATAGGGTTCGATCTGGCTTTAGTTTGGTAGGCTTTACGATAAGAAACTAGCGCCTCAATAGCGCTGGTACAAACATTGGGTAAAGTTTGTAGCGTGGAGAAAATTGAGGGAGTCATGAATTTTTTGGACCCTCTTGAGGTCATCAATTTTTCAGGTCCCGTCAAGCAGTGACAGTGCCAGGGTTGGGCCATGGTGGACCATGACCCCCCTCCCACTAGTCCCCCCCCCCCCATAACCCAACACTCAGGTCACCACCAGAAAATAAAGTAATAATAAAAAAAACTTGCAGACTAAACCTGAAATCAAATGAACAAACAGAGCTTTTATTTTTTAAATTTAATTTTCTTCACTTATTTTCATTTTTTTTCTTAGCAACTTTGCAATATCTGTATAGCCTAATTTATTTTGTGTGTTTATGAGGCGTATTTTACAAAACGTTGTACTACATTAAAAATTGCATTATGTTCAGGTTGAATTAAACGGAATAAAAAATACCTAATGGGGTTGTCTTGGGAGGAAAAAAATCCTTGGCCCACTCCGTTTCCAGGTGTGACCTCTGTCGATCGTTTCCTCTCCCCCCCCCCCCCCCCACCTAATAATTAAGTTCTGACGCCTTCACTGCCGTCAAGTGGAAGGGGAGATCACAAAAACACAGTGACCCAACTGGAAATAATGGTAATTTTCGAACCTCTAAAATGGAACTCTCAGCAGTCAAAATTTCTAAAAACGCTTCAGCTTCTGCGATTTACAAGGTTTTGAAGCCAGTAGTAGGCCTACCAATACTACAAGTATATATTTTTTTCAATAAACTGTGTAGAAAAGCTGTTTCTTGGGTTCTTCGGTCTGTCAGGTATGTTCATCATACATTTTATGAAACATGGTGCAAGATGGGTGTAAGGAACTTCGGTGTTTTATAGAACATTTTTAACCAAGCGTTTCTTTTCGATAAAAACGAGGCACATTTTTCTTACAGCTCAGTCGTAAACTTGTCGGTGTGGAGTGTAGCTACAGCACTAATCTTCGCAATAGGATAATCATCTGCAGACAGTCTCATTGGGTATACGAAAAGCGCATTTTTTGGGGAGGGGGTTACATTATTTTTGGACCTTGAGTGAAGGGCGGGGGGATCAGGTTTATTTTTTAGAGTCTCGAAGGGGGGGGGGGGGGGGAGAAAAATTGTGGGGAAGTTTTTTTTTTTTTGGGGGGGGGGGGCCCCCCCCCACCAGCCAAAAATAATGACCCGTTCTTAAGGTCACAGTAGTGGAGGATAGGCATATCGATCAAAGCGTTACGTAAATGATTTTGGGGACGAAATGGGTTGCCAGTTCGAATCCATGTCATACCACGCCGACGAAACGCAAGTGCATAAAGGTGGCTTATTATACTACGTTATTTCTAGTGTATGATTTTGTTGTTTGGCTTTTTTTCATTTTTTTTATATAATTTACTGCGGTTTGTGTATATGTATAACTTCCTTAAACTGTTGTATTTATTAATATGCATTTTCCGCTGCCTAGGGCCACAAGCATTCTCGGTCGAATGGAGCCCTTACTAGTGATCTTAATAAAAGGTTTAGTGTGCCTTGTTTATGTCGGCGGTTGAGTGGGAGTATCGATAGAGTCGTTATGTTAATGATCTGGGGACGAATTATTGGGTTGCCAGTTCGAATCCGAGTCACTCCACTCCGATTGAAACGTAGTTCGTAAAGGTGACTTAGGGCGCATTTCTGTAGCGACTCGCCTTTGCATTCTCGCAGCTAGAACTCAATCGCGATGGCAAAGGTGACAACGCCATGGTAACAACGCTAAATGGATTAGCTAAAACCGACATCGTTTGAGTAAATACTTGCAGTCTTATAATCCGTGCCAATATATATGTGGTTATCGTGGCTGAGCGGTGAGAGAGCTCAGTCTGATTGCTGAAGGTTTGCGGATCTGGTCGAACCCCTGGAAAGGTGACCTTGGCAACGTCCCCGCCAGGACTGCCGGCCAGGGTATCGTGAGAGGCTACCATGCTCCTTCAGCGGCTATGGGATGTATTCTGGCTAATTCTGGACAATCTTTCGGCCCCGACGATGATCGGCGGTTTCCCGGATCGAATCCCCGGGCTGGCACCTCCCCTTACCAGATTTATTCTTCTCTAAAAAATCTGGTAATGTTCAAAATTGAGCCGGTTCAGCCATACAAGCATTAATTGTTTCGGCTGACATAAGGCTCGTAAAAATTTGAATGAAAAAAAAATAATAATATAAAGAATTCCTCATGACGAAACAATTTTCCAAGTCGCTTCAAGTTATTGGCCGTTTTCGTTGCGAGGCGGCAGACATAAAACCGCCGCCATGTTGGAATTTCAGGTGATTACTCGCTTCGAGCTGCGAGAATGCAATGGCGAGTCGCTGCGCAATGGCGTCCTTACTCCACTACGTTATTTGGGATTTTGACTGTTTCCCACTCTACTTTTTATGTATAATTTGTAGCGATTTGCGTATGATTATTTAAAATCAAAAAGGGTTCACCTATACAGTTTTTATTGTGAGTGTGAATTTTGGTGATGTTTAACCTGATCATGACTGGAAAAAGTCCTTGCATTACGGTAACAAGTCTCTGAAAAATCTCCTTGCATAGTTCTGACTTTTCAAATGAAAGTCTGTACGAATACATTACGGGGGAGCTTCGGTTCATTTCCGTTGGTGAACATTACTGTTATGAGGATACTAGAATAGAGAATTAGCGCGAGACACAATCTCCACAAAAGCCGGCAATTAAACGTATAAAGGCGCCGTAAAGCGTGCCACCATTTGTGGTTTAGGTGGTGTTCCCCAGGAGTCTGTTCTGGGTCCATTGCTGTTTGCCAAACACAATCACGGGAAAGCTGCCCCGGAAGCCATGTTCATCTGCCGTTTTAATTGAAGCCTGTAAAGGTTATGGCCCATATTACTGCTGTAGGGGGAGGGATGCAAAGCCTATAACGGATGCAATTAGGATTACTGTATCGTAATTGAATTTAATGTCCGCATGTGGTTTATGTAATAATATAAGTTGGCACTTTACGGGTGTTGGTGTTATGGTCCTGCGTAATTACTGAATGCTAATAAACCCGGATGATGTTAGGGGTTTATACCTAGTGGTCGGTCGTCTGGATTTTGGGTCGGATAAGGTACTCAGAAATAGAACGGTCCAATGAACTTTTTGTTTTTGGTTGGGTTTGGACGGAGAAAAATCGTGGGTGTTAATTTTAATGGTATTTGGCATAATGACTGCATTGTGTCGTTGAAGTGAAGGCTTTCTGTTTTTTAATGACGTTTCTTAGTAAGCTATACATTCAAAATGAACGTCTCTCTTTAAGTACTAATAAAATGAGAAAACGAATTTTGCGCATTAATAAATAATGCGTGGCAACCTATACAAAAGCTTCGTAATCAGCGTAACGCTATTGTTTTTTTTTCCTTTTTAATAGTAAATAACAATAATAGGTTTATTTAGCAATCGGCCCGAAGTTCTGTAAAAACATGTGTGTGCCGGATTACAACATAAAAATATGCAAGGACATGGTGCGAGGAAAAAAACAATAATATGGTGTTTAAACAGTGAGACAGTTTGAAAGCAAGGCAGGAACATATGGTTAGACACTTAGCCTAAACACTTGCAACTGATAACACAACTAAAAATCAGCAAATGAAAATATAACGTAGCTAACAATATCAGAAACATTATTAACAGTGTCCGTCCTGTCTTATCCTTTTATTGTAGTGCCACTGATTTACCAAGAACTGTTAGGTGTGGTGGGGGAGGGGGCGGGGTGTTAGTACATGTTGACTGACTTGTTTGACGACCTTATTTTTGCTTAGCAACACCTTACTAAAGCCTTTGATTTGGACTCTTCCAAATTCAACTGCAGTCGTGGCCACGGACTGAAGCCGTAGGGTCCGACTTCTCAACTCTCCCCTTTGCATTTTCACTGAGCGTGTGGTGCCCCCCCCCCCCCCCCCCCGTGGAACAACCTGCCTGAGCATGTTGTTCTGCTCCCTCGCTGATTAGCTTTAAGACTCGACTTGAACGTTTGGAGGGTTTGATTGGCGTTTGGCAGGGGAGGGGGGTGGGGGGTTGTTGTCTCATAGTAGCGGCTCAGCACCGTCATTTTCTTATTTTATGTTATCTTTAACCGCGTTAAGTAAGTTACCGCAAAAAAATTCTTTTAGGTTTGTTTTTGGTTCATTTTCATCTTTTACCCAAAATAAAACCTGTTAGGGCCCCCGCGCACACGGCGGCCAGGTCGCTGCGGCCAATGAGAATGCTTACGGTATATGCAGTCCCGAGCTAGCGTGCAGGCGACCACGGGGCGACCATACTTGCTCCGTGTTTATTTTTCACCACGTGATCGAGAATTGTCAATGAAAAACGGACGTGACCGCGCAGCACGTCGCCGTGTTTTTTTTGGCCGCGACGACCACTGGCCACGCGACCTGGTCGCCCATGATTTCGTGACAATCTGATGATGAAGTAGAACATAACCTAACCGTACAACGGATAATCGTACAATGGATAAACGTCTAACTGGACAATAATGTACCTGCGGTTTCTGATGTTTGTTATATGCAGAGCCGCAGCGAGTGCGGCAGCGCGAGCGAGGCAGGAACATTAGACGATTTTCCATTATACGAATTTGGTATAAGACGTATCTAGCTGCGATTTTCGTATAAGACGATTTTCCATTAAACGAGTTTCGTGTTAGACTATTTCCCATTATACTGTTATACTGTATATTATGTTCTTCCAATTACACGATTTTTCCAGTTAGACGATTACCCCTCGCCCTTTCTCACGGTCATACGTATGAAGTGATTACGAAATGGTGCAGGGGGATGAAGTAATGACTGCTCTGCTTACACTGCTTGTATACACTGCTGTGCTTACACTGCTGGCTTCGGCTGGGTGCGCATGAAACGGTCAAACCCATAGCAATCACTGCACTATGAAACTTGCCTTTCAGTTTCTTACATTTCTGTGTTTATTTTGTGTTTGGATTTTGTTGGATTTTACAGATAGGTTAGGTTAATATTGGTTATAAGTTGTAGACTGTAACGGTGGGGTTACGTTTGCTCAGCCTTCGCGGTCATAGTTCATCTGTCCTATACGTGCAAGTTCACCAGCAAACCTCGAAAATGACGTAATTTTGACGTTTTCAACAATTTTGTGTTCAAACACGGCACAATTTTGTGTCAATTTTGTGTTCAATTTTGTGACAATTTTGTGTTCAATTTTGTGTTCATTCCGTCAAATTGACGCCAAGGTTCGTGATTACGAGCAACTTGCGCCTACGAAGTAGACGTGTGACGTTTTCTGCCGTGTGGCGTCAACGATTTCCGGCGTAGTGTCGATAGTGCTTGCGGAAGACATCACACACCACTCCACCAACGCCTCTGTGTATTAACTAGTCCTCGGCCAGTTGCCTACTGTGTATTCTGCGAACCCACCGTTTACAGGGCGATTTACTTCCCTCATTCTAATCTCTCATTGGGTGCGTATGATAATGTGTATTGGCCTTGAATAACTCTCGAGAAGGCCATGGCCGTAAGCATCAGTCCAACCAACAACGATAGTGACGAAGGCGGAAACATTAAAAAGCTACAGCAAACGTTTCCTTCATGTCATGCTTAATGAAATGGTTGCTGGCATAATTAATCGCGCAAACAAATCTAATGAGAAGAGGGAAAGAAGTGACTCCTAGCGTCGAATCCATAAACTTTCTTCAAAGGAATGTCTCGACGTTGTCCGTCACAAGAACCTCTTGCCTGGGTCCCTGAAGCATATGAGAGCTTTATTTTCAGTTTTCAAATGCAGCAAGTACACCAAACGAAAACGTGAAGTCCTTTTGAGCCCGGGGAAACAATAAAAAATACAAAAGGAAAAAAAAACACAAATGTAAAATAAGAAAATTAAAACTACACAACACTATAAAAATAACGAATAAAATTTGACTGTTTTAAAAAAACAAATGAAATTAAATAAATGAAATTACAATAAAAACGCAGGAAATCCAAAAAAAAATAAACCAAGAAATGAACTAGAGAAAAAAGAAAATAAGAAAAAAAGACTTTGTTATGCAAAAGGGAAGAATTATTAATCATTTCCGGAAAAAAAATTCTTACGAAAGAACAAAACAATTTTGCGAAAGAAAAAAATTCTTATGAAAGATAGACAAGCTAGTGGGAGTTCTAGTATTTTTGGGGATTGAATTCAAATCCCTGAAGAAATCACTTGTGAAGATCTTGATGTCATACGGCGTAAGTCACATGAAAGAACTTATCTGAAATATAACCCACAAGTTTTTCGCTTCTCTGTCAGTCTTCCCAGAAAGAAGCTCGTTCCGTGCCTGGTGAAATTCAAGCAAATAACATACTGTTACTTCGCCTACAAGAACAACTTGGTGGCTGAGTGGTATCGTCGCTGCCAGATGTACCTGACCCCTCGTTGACTGGACAGGAGAACACGGAAAAGTCTTTGCGAGTCAGTGCTGGCCTGGGTAGTGTGAGAGACTATCGGGCTCCTTCAGCAACTATGGGATTTATTCTGGACAATATATTAGTCCCTACTACGATCGGAGGTTTCCTTGTTCAAATTCTAGGCTTTCTATTCCCTTTAGCGGGATATAATGCTTCTAAATTGGCCAGTAACGTTCAAAATTTAGCATCAAGGTTCCCAAAAAAAAAAAGGTTGCTTCAGATGACTCAACAAAATTGACTTTAACAAAAAATAACTGAACAAAAAACGGGTTCACCATTTAGAAAAAACCATTAGTGCTCGTATCCCCATGGAACTCAGAACTGTGAAGCTATACACTAATAAAAATTGTTTAGAGTTCACTCGAACGCAACAAACTACAATTTGAACTCCAATTTTATTCATTGGGAAACAAAGGTGTTTTAGAGCAGTTTTAGCCTTCAAGTACTATTCGACTGATTGAGAAAATGAAAGTGACCGTTCTGAGATTTAAACAGTTTGACCCGTTTTAAAAAATTAAGCGACAGCTGCACTACTTTGAAGTGTAAGTGCTCATAAATTTTTCACACTTATGCCCTACACGGAAAGAAATTTCCAGGAGTATTTCCAGGACCTTAGATATTTTTCGCATTTTTCAAGCATTTTCCAGACTTGCAATTGCATTTTTTTATTTTCCAGGTTTTCAAGGACACTGCACAAACCCTTTCAAAGGTGGTTTCGATTTCCTTGTCAGCGACGAACTATTTCAGTAACTTAATTCGGTTTACAAGCCTTTTTTAAAGGTGCATTCTTCCCGTTTGGCTTTCCCGTATGGCTCAGCTTTGCAACCGCACTTCAGAAGCGTGTAGCAAATGTTGCAAAGGTGTTAATTTTCCCCATTTTTCCTCTCGTGAGAAGCGAATTTTGTTAAATTCATTCTAACGTATGGAAATGCTTCCATAGGCTGTTTCACGGAGGATGCTAGAATAGAGTGAGAAGGCATGTCCGTTTGGATGTAGGACACATAGGCACCGGATAATTAGGCCCCGGACACACAGGCAGCCCAATTTAGGCAGTAGAAAAATAGGCACTTGGACAAATAGGCACCCGAACGCCTAGGCACTCAGGCATATAGACACCGGACAAATATGTACTAAGTTGTTTTTAATATTTTTTAAAAATTGGGATGGATTGCCCTCAAATTCTATATCGTTAGAATCTGGGACACTTATTCGTGTGGGACCGTTGGGGAAGGGAGGGAAATTTTCGCATTTTTTCCCAAAATTTTTTGTGGTGAATTAATGTTCCAAATTACGCTGCCTCGCTCGCTCTACCGCGCTCGCTGCGGCTAACACATAATATCAGAGATACTAGTGTAATAGAGATGCCAACAAATATTTAGCTGTTTTGAACGCTACGAACATTTTATGGCAAACCTTTTTCTCCACCCACCACCCCCCTCCCCAATTTGAGGGAAATTCTTCCCAATTAAAAAAAAGCAACTTGGTGCCTATTTGTCGGGGTGCCTATTGCCCAGTGCCTAAATTGGGGTACCTATGTATCCGGTGCCTATATGTGTCCGCGGACCTGTCCTTTTAATTGTTTCGAGTCAGGGACTACGCACTGCGGGAATTTAGCGATGGGCAAGGTTCAGTTCGGAATGCGAGAAGGGAAGGAGAAGGATTTCTAACTCACTCTTGTGAGCTTAATTCCTACCAAGCCGGAGTCGAATTCACCCTGCAGCCATTTATCGCCGGTACGGAGAGGCATCTGACAGCATCTCAGACCTGGAACGCGGGGGATTTTGGCTTCAGCATAATAATCGGTAGCTGGAAAATCCGCTTTCAAATTCAAATTTTTATAAATGAATGGCATGTGTTCAGAGCGGGCGGAGAAAGATTTCGGGATTTTGTAGTAGGTTGCATCCTGCGAATTGTAATTTTGGCGATTTTTGGCCGAACGGACGAACGAGTGAGATCAAACATTTTACTAAATTTGAATTCTGTGTGTTTGTATTTGTGTTGTCTGTTTGGGATTGTTAATGTTCGCTGTTTTATTCTGGCTTTGTTGACATCATCATGACAAGAGAGTTTTGGTACATGAAATGCACGAGTTCAAAGGTAAAATTTGTATTTTACATTTTATGAATAACTAGAGGAAGCACGGATGGTGTTAGATGGAAACCCACCAACAAATGGAAATCCACCAAAGAATGGAAACCTGACGAATTATATTTTTGCGCATACTGGCTAACAAACATTGATTTTCGTTCACTTCGCTCACTCAGTCAGTGACCCCAAGCCCGACGCAGCCCGGCGCTATATTCCGGACCCACTCTCCAGGCACTGACATTTGAATATTTATGTGGGAAATAAATAAATACGTTGTTGCAGAACAAAGTTGAAACCTTCAGCACGGCAGCTTTGGCGTTATTTTTTCTGGGAGAGGCAGAAATTAAATGACCGACAATACCTGATAAAGGTTGGTTTTCATTTACAGAGGTCTTGTCGTTGCCGATCAATTTGCAAGGTAGCAGTGATAAGCGTCGCGCACCGCGTGTTTAAGTGGTTGTTAAAGCGATTGTTAGATTTTTATTGTTAACGCTCGCTAAAACCCTTTGACCCTTTTTTTTAAGGTAGCAATTATGACCCTCACGCACAGCCAATTTAACGTGATTGGTAAAGTGATCGTTTGAGATTCTCTTAAAAGTAGTAGGGCCTTAGGGCTGCGTCGGGCAGATGACCGGAAGCGGCTAACGCTCGTTAAAACCCTTCTTTGAAAAGTAGTATCTCTTGAGTTCCACGGCTTTATTATGTAGATACCGATAATGACTAAAAACAAATTCGGTGAAAAAATTGGATAAACATTGTGTACCAGTACTCTCCAATACGCCACCTGAAACTGTTTGGTATGTCTGTTGCAGCAAGAAGTGAAAAAGACAACTATAATGCTCGCGGCCCATCTTGAGTTCGCCCCAGAATGAAAACAAATAATCGATTGTATTATTTTGGTATCGGGG
>JAHWFP010089666.1:55110-69089 GCA_023313725.1 Lithobius niger
TACCGGTGTCCGGAAAAAAAAAAAAAAAAAATAGAGCCCCTGAAAAAAACATACGGAAAAAATCCCCTCTACTCTATGAAAATTACTTACGTGTATAATCTTTTTTTTTTTTAAATTGAGCCTCCAATTGCGTAATTACGTAAATTGTGTTGGATTTGATCTGCCTTTGACGCTAATGACCTTTTCCAACCTGGTACATTCGGAATGAACTCTTCCTTTAAGAAAATGAATTGATTCTGATTGGTTGATTCGGAAGAACTCATTCCTTGTTTACTATTCATTTGATTGTACACTTGGTGCTTTTATGCATGAATTTTATCAAACAAGGGCTGTCCAAAGATTTGCTACGAAGGCTACGTGTTGCATAAAAAGCGTGTAGCGGATGTTCGTTGGAGAAGTTCCAAAGCAAGCGCAGCTTAAGGTAAGTGACCACATCGATACTCCGACCTGTAGGTTTTGGACTTTGGTTTAACGCTTTAAAACTTTTGCACTCAATGGAACACTTGTGTGATGGAGCTGACCCATGGTTAGGTGGGTCAGTGAGTCAAATGGGTCACATTTTTGTCGTTGGCCACGTGGGGGGTGACGGGTCAAGACCGTTCACCCACCGATGCACGGGGGGTGGGGGGGGGGGGCAAAAATGCTTCTTTTGCATGTATTATTATGATTACATTCTACAACATTTACCTGTAGCTTCCACCAGAGAGCTGAAAATCTGAAATAACATTCCATGCATTTGCATAACTATTATTTTTTCATAGCGGACGGGTTACGGACGGTGGGTCACATTTCGTTCTTTATTGGGTGGGTCATGGGTCGGAAAAAGTGACCCACTTCCATCTCTGTTGTGTACTTTGCCTTAACACTGAAAAAGAAGCAGTTTGTTGTAACCCAACTGGAATTATTTCGTGATACCTCGGTAAAGATGTGGGGGAAGAGGGACGACGCTTCACTTTATTTAGATTTTTTTGTGTGTGGGATGTATAAAACCCAAGTTTGCGGGCTGTTGGACACACAATAAGACTAAGAAACGACTGAGGGGACTTTTTTCTCCAGGCTTCCTCCCGCCCCCCCCCCCTCCAAGTTTTTTATTTCCCCGAGGGCTTGTTTTTCCCTAGATTTAGACGCGCAGACCATCGTCGCATGCGAAGGCTAAGTCTTGTTAGGAAAGTAAATCGCGTTTCCAATGGAGGTTACCACTCTTATTCACGGTGTGACTGCATTGCCTGTTCCTCCGTCTTGATACCAAGCCCGCAACAACGATCGCGTGTGCAGTGATTGTTACCAACTTTGAAACTATTCAATTTGGCTCTCATAACCAGCCTGGCTATTTTAAGCCAGCATTTTATTGAGGCTATTGTTTTCCTATTTGTAAAGCATTGTTTTCTTCTTTTGTGGCCATTGTTAGGATTCTACATTGTTAGCGGCGTCTTAGTCTCAGTGTCGTCGGCGTGGCAAGAAATAAGTATCCTCCCCAAAACAAAACTTGTTGCGGATTCCCGCCAAGTTTTTCGGCTGTGTGAAGTCGTGATATCTAACGTTAAGCTGTGTCACTAGCAGTGACTTTTATGTTGTCAGGGGACCAAAGTCTCCCGATTAAACAAGTTTCAGCCTCTTGTGTCGCATTGTTATTTATCCTCAGATGGCTGAAAACAGCTTAACTATTTTAGCTGTAAAGACACAACGTATCTAGTGGTCGCCATGCTCATATATATTTTATCTGGATATATCGTTTATCGTATTGGCGGGCGACACACTAGCGTGCGTCTTGATACAGATAGTCTTCAACATGATCGCTAATGTAATAATTTGTTGGGGGGGGGGGCACATGTTGCTCGTGCACCTCTTTTAGAAAATGCTAGTTACGGAACTGAGTCTGTTATTTAAGTCCAAAAGTCAACAGAAGTAGGGGCACAAGTCTACTTCACGCATATGGCCCAAATTTTAAGAAAAAGACAAAAAACGTGCCTTAAATTGGCTGGAAAGGCACTACAAACTGATTCCAAGCCGCGGAAACGTGTTAAAACCATGTTTTAACTGATCCCATGTTTTAAACCCAAGGTTTTTGATCCCAAGCCGCGGCAGGCTCGAGGCTGACGACGCCGCGCAGTGAAGCACCACAAGTGAAACGCCAAACCCCAACCAGTTCATTACAAGTGAAACGCCAAACAGAAGCCGGTACCTATAACCTAACCTAACCGACAATAACAACAAACGCACACGCAACTGACAATAACTACCCACTTATCTTAACTGTTTACGAAAAAAAAAATAAGTTTCCCTGCTCCGCAAGGCCCCGCAAGCGAACGCATACACCGTATAAATGTACGGATTGCGGAGCTACAAATTGACCGATTTAAGTCGTTTTAACACATTTCCGCGCTATAAAACAGACTGTTCCTGGATGTATGAAGGTGCTGGAGCCATTTGGAATCAATTTCAGAAGGATATCGGGTATGGGTGTATTCTAGACTTTAGCCGAAGTAGGTTTGCATATGTATTTATTTTTTTTTACCAGCTCTTCAAAATGATTCTTTCTTTTGCTTCTTTGAGGTTTTCTTGACTGGTCTATATTAAAACATTTTTCGTAAAACGTTAGTTTTTATTACTTTTGTCTCAACCAAGGCTTTGTTATCTTATTTATTATTAAGTTATTTATATAATTTTTGGGGGGGATTTTTACTGTTCCAAAGCCAGCCAACCTCCCTCCCCCCTCCCCCTCCCTCCTTCAGCTTCTTTTCAAGTTAAAAAAAAGTAAAGAACTGAACTCTCTGGCATCAAAACAACGACAATTTATGTAACGGCGCTGCCATTTTTGTTTTTTGGGCGTGCGTGTTGCAGACTACTGGGTAATATTTTCGGTTTTTTTTCCTGAATCTCGTTTTGGCTCTTACTTTTCTCCATTCGTTTCCAACCTTCTTTTTTTTATCTCCAGCAGAAAACTTCTTATTGCTCCTGGTTTTTTTTTTTTTTCTTTGCTTTGCTTTGCTTTTTTATTTTCGTCTTTCCTCTTGTTCTGCGTATTATACGGATCTTTGTACGTCATTCGTTGTAAAAGAAGCAAAACTAGAACTGGAGTTCTTCCCGTCGCAAAGACAACAGCGACACATTTTTTTTTTTTTTTTAGATATGCCTATAGTTAAGGCTATTCGTTTAACTTAATTGCTTAAGGAAAACTGTTAAAATCAATTTGTATTATTCAGGCATGAAAAAAAAAACAGCATTTAAAATATTAAAAGTACGCCATTTAAAAAAAATCTCTGTAAGGTTTTTTTTTTTGTTGGGTAAGAAAGATATATGCGGTTTTGTACATTGCACGTAAAGCTCTATGCATCTGTAAAACACATGCACACCTTGAAGAGTCCTACGTCGTATGTCGAAAACTTACGATGCTCCAGTCAGTTTGTGACCACCTGGTCTAAAGAAGTGCGATATCTTGGTGTGGTACTTGATTCCCAGCTTAAACTGCCTGAGTGACGCTTCGGCAGTGAAACAGAACGTCACTAAAGTGTGCGCGGCGTATCTTTTGAGTTCACCGCAGAACGAACACAGATAATCGGTTGTACGTTTTTGGTAGCAGAGTGCCTTGTTGATATCCAAGATGGTTAAAAAAAACAATGTTGGCCGTCAATTAAAGCCGCCCCGTCCAGGAAGACTTAGCCGCTCATAAAAAAAACTTTGCAGGACTCAAGATACGCCGCGCGCACAATAACAGGCTGCGTAAATGTTGAGCACAGTCCTTTGACGGGCCAAGCGTGGTGTAGGGTCCTCCTCTTTCTATTGCGTGTATGGGAGACCTAACGTTGACTATCATCTCCCCTTCTTAGTGTGCTCCCGGCATGCTATGGGTGGGATGCAAGTGGTTATTAATTAGTACCTTAGAGTTGTCGTGTGCTGTCTGCCTTCTACGCCTGTCCAAACCCTGCGTGTGGAAGCAGGAGAGTCCCCAGTGAGTGTGGGTGCTGCAGGTCTCCTTGTAGAACTGTGACCATGTAACAGAGCCGTGATGCTGACGATCCCGTTCGCGGGTTTTTGTTGGGGTTATCGTTTGGTAGGCCCACTCGCCCGTGCCTGTTCAGGTGCAGCGGGTCTCGGGTTTCACACCTCTTGGATCCACCGGGGTTTGTGGTTCCCTTTGGGTACATACCCCTTGTCCCTGGATATGGTGTCCCGAGTGCTGTGGATGTCTTCTGTGACGCGTCCTTCTTCTGGGAGCAATGGGCGGGAGGTGTTGCTGTTATGATTCCAAGTTTGAAGTTTTGTTTACAGTGCTTCCTGGCCACTGTGCCTTCAGTTTTTGTCCAGTGGAGAGCTAGCGGCTATCTCCGTAGCACTTGATGTTGCCACTGCAGTTCGTTTTCTCTGCCTCACAGTTCGTTTTCTTAAGGAGACACTGGCTATCCTGGCAGTTCGTCACTCTCTGACTATGGAAATTGCTTGGAAGCTCTTTCAAGCGCGGCAGCGTGGGCAGGTTTCCCTCTCCTGGGCTCCTGGTCATAGCGGTCAGTTTGGCAACAATGCTGCACATGGGCATGAATGGCGAACTTGTGAAGAGCGATCTCATCCGGTTATTGTACCTGTCACTCCCCTTGATATCTGCCCTGGTCACGCAGCCGCTGGAATAGTGAGTTGACTGCAGGTGTGAATAGCCCGGTTCTTTAAGCTATTCACCCCACCACGGCACCACCCAGGCTACTTATGTAGCTGTCGTGTGGGGCTGCTGGAATTGAGTTTACGCAGTGTTAAAGGTCACTTGACCCTGCATGCAAATGACTGCCTGGTAGGTTGGGCTATGTCCCCGGCCAGCCCACTCGGTGCTGTTGAAACTGTGGTGCATTTCGTGTTTGACCTCAGTTGCAGACGTTGCGATAGAAGTGGCTGACTGGGCTTGTTGTCTGGCGAGATTTGCAGTTGACTCTTGGAAACCCCACCACGCTCCACGGCTGGTTTCCGGCAGTTGGGAGCCATTGTGTGCTTTTGTAAGGTGTCTGAGAGGTTGGTTTAAGATCTCCTGGTGTATCTTGTGCCTACTTGTGTAGCCTGCTGTGTACCCTGCTGAGTGCCCAAAGTATACCTCTTTGTGTACCCGCTGTGTGCTCTACTGAGTCTCTTGCATAATGTATAATGCATATAGTGTGTCCATATGTTGTGAATTTGAACATATCTGTTCAAAATAATACTGTTTGTAGTTTATTGCTGTCACGTGACAATCGATTTAGTGACAATATTGGGTTAAAAATGCTACTAATTCGTGACGTGTAGAGGCAACGAGAGTGACATTTGCTTGATCCAACCAGGATAATTTTCGAAGGCACCCTTGGTTACCTTATAAGGGTTAAAAGGAAGTGCCTAACACTTTTGCTTCCGTATTTATTTGAAGTTTGGGAGGGGGAAGGAGGACTTGGAGGGCGAGGTATATCGCTTGATCAGTCAGTGTAATGCAGAGAAAGTGGGGGTGGGGGGAATGCCAACTATATTAAAAAAAAAAGAAGACAAACTATAAGAAAAAAAAGAGAAGGTACAGCAAAAGGAGGTTGAATTGGGTTGCACAGTGTATACTACCCCACACAGTTATACGAGAAAGGTATGGTAACAGGAGAGTTGCGAGGAGGTAAGAGGTGAGAGAGTTGCGGAGATGGAAGCAGGATGAAGAGGTGCAGAGAGGAAACTAAAAGGGAGGAAGGTGTAGGTGGGGGAGGAGAAGGGGTAGAGGGGCAGACGCAATATTCACACAAAAATGTCGTTTCCAAAGAAGGATTCACAAAGTAAAATTTCTTTGTCAAGCTAGTTAAGAGGATTTTGGTGGATATTCTTGGCGTAGGAGTCGAAGATTTTGCAATATTGCGTAGTTAGCGAAGCCAACAGTTTACCGGCCATCTGTGTCCTCACACGCATAACGCACACGCTTCTGCCCGAACTAGTTCGGGCTTTCCACTAGTCCTATGGTGAGCCTGACTTTGGGGTATTTGCAAAAATGTTATCGCTGTGGCCTCTTCAGACCCTCTAGTGAGTCTACTGTCTGGGTATGGGCAGACTTGCTGTAAGCCAATCATTTGTTGACAAGCGCTTCGCAAAACCCTATTCCCACCCACGAAGAATGGTTCAAGGAGCACTCGAGCGTTCCAACTTTTTGTTTTTGCTGAAACAAGGAATTCGGGTACACAGTGGAAGAACCCATCTGCTTCCTGCCCCCACCTCCTCCACCCCACTTTCCCCAACTCTCACCACACGTCTTAATTCCTCTCGTACCCACTGAGCTCAAGTGGTCTTGTTTTTAAGGCCTTGACAAACAGGCGTATATAACACAATTTGCGAACGGGCCCTTGCTACTGTTGGAACAGACCAGGTCCTTCATTGGCTGTCTTGCCGTTAGTTCGATATAAAGGGTACCTTGGATGCAGTTTATGGGGGTTATAAAGTTAGAGCAAGCACCCTTATCCGGGAGGGGTCCTTTTCCTTCCTGCTTTCCACACTGGCGTTGGGTTCAAATCTTCACAACAACAAAACAGACAATCTGCCGACCCATAAAGATCACGCGTTTCCCGTCTCCCCCTCCCCTCCGTTCCGTTCTCATCCCCTTTCATGGGAGTCAACCGCTTGACTTATCACTATGTTAAGCCCCCATTCTCGGCTTATCTTTGCCGAAAGAATGTAGAGTTTGAGATCGTGGAGGCGAATTTATGACGTGTAAATTAATGCCGACCGGGCTTCTTGGTGTGTTTGCAGACTATGGCAGCTCGTTTTGCGCTTTTCTCGCATCACGTGGTGGGTCTTAATTTAACTTTTAACTATTAATATTTATGAAAATAAGATCTGAAAGCCTCACCCTTCAAGTAGAAGCGCCTAGTGTTCTGTTTAGGAACTTGGGGGTAGTGGACTGTTTTGGTTATTGTCATAAAAATAACGAAAAACGCGTAAAAACAGTAACACCATCACACGTCACCCAGAAGTGGAAGCATCGAATAGTCAAACGAAATTATGCATCTGACTCACCGTTTGCTAGGCCTCTAAAGTTAACTGCTTTTGAAGAGAGCGTTCAAGGGTTTTTGCTTGTTTCATGGAACGTTTTTCTAAGGCAGTCAGTCTAAAAAAATCCAAACACGCGTCAACTCTGTCATCAAACACTTCCTGGATCTGATGATCATTTCAGCCCGAGCTCCATTTACATGAGCGACTCGAAACGAATTAAGGAGCCATTCACCTTGGAGGAAGGATATTGCTTATCCTTTTCAAAAAAGTGTCACAAGATTTAGAGGAGTGTCACAACTGCAAACTTTCACCCAAAGAAAGATTTTCATCCAATGGCCAGCATTTGGGGTCTTAATGTGGCTGAACGACATTAAAACGTTATTATTGTACTCCACAACAGAATGTTTTTGTTCGATAATTTAAAAAGAAACCATCGCCCGCATCTGAAATATCGCAAGTAAAAATAAATTAAAACACTGCACTACCGCATCATTTGTTTACCGCGCCAATTCTGAGAACCATTTAATTAAATTTTAGCAGCTGTAGTCACTTATTTCAGTTCTACCTAAGGTTCAGTGACGATGTTGTTTTCATGTTTTTTCCGTTATATTTATAACTGTCAGCACACCCAGTTTCATCTATACTGTAATATCAACTCTTTGGAAATGATGAAAACTTATTAACAGACTTGAAAACGGCCCAGATCAGTGGTCCGAAACGTCCAAGTTTACTATATAATTTGCCATTTTTAGATTTAAAAAAAAATCAGTCTTGACAACAGTGCTGTCTTAATATTTAATCGAACTTAGAGATTCAAGAATGACCTGCATTCCATGACTTGCTTTTGTAGCTCACAAACCAGTGACCATCTGTTCAGCCATTTGCAGTTGCCACCTTCCCTTAGAAGAAACTGAAAACTTGTCGTAAATAAATAATGACAGACTAGCAAATAGCTTTCGGCGAGCGCGAATGTCTTGTTGCGTAAACGGGCCCTAACATGAATCTACGAAGCGTGTGGCTTCGCCGGTTTTGGCTTTTCCCCGTAATCGTCTCGTGTCGCTCGCAACCACACAGTTGAACCCAAAACCATCATCCGCTCGCAGGGGCGTCGTGCACCCACAAAATTTGTTGGGTGGGCACAACCTTTTCCAGCTATAGGGAGTCTTGGGAGCTAATCCCTGGAAGCTCACGCATTTCCAGCAATTTTAATGAGTTTTGAGGCAGCTGCGAGACCCAAATTGACACTTTTTTAAAATTACAGTAATGGCTCCAAACGGCAGGCCGGCCGGCCGCACACAAGCCAAAATCGTCTTTATTTGGGGGGAATTGGGATGAGGCTGGGGAGGGGGGGGGGGGGAGGGGCGCACGTGCCCACCCGTGCCCCAACGGCACGACGCCCCTGGCCGCTCGGTTTCAGTATTCCCATTCTTGCTAAGAGTGTAGAAATTCTCATTCGGCAAACAGACAAACAGACAGGCTCAATATGAACACTATTTGGAAATAATTATCGTGGATTTCCAACTCCTGTCACCCGATGAGCTATAGCCTTCACAGAGCTGACATCGTCATGTGACACCACTGTGATATCCGATCCCCATTAATAATTTTACTATAGATGATTTGATGACCCGCTAAGCTTTCAAAATGGGGTGGCAGAATCAAATGACACTTATTGTAATCATTATTATCAATCGTTGGCGGCAGTGAGCGTTTGAATTACCACCATTTAATGATCGTTACGAATGAGACTTACAAAAGGAGAGGGAATAAATGAGTTTATACAGGTGTCACGTGTCCAAGGTTCTCTTGAAGGCCACATCATTATTCAAGTTTATTGCTGGCGTGGTTGTCTCTACGGAATTCGTAAACATCCTGTACGGCGCGTTAATAGTTGCGAGGTGGACGAATATAGATTGGTAGGCTGAGCGAGCACCGAAACGCGAATTCGTTGGTAATCTGGAGCAGTTCTAGCACTATTTACCGCCATTTAAGCCCACTGTACATTTATCGCATTAAAGGCGCCTTTTCACGTTCTTAACTCCTAGATGCAGCATCGTAGAATCTTCGATCAATAAAAAGAAAATAGCGGTAAATTAAAAAAAAAAAAGAAACAACACTGCGAATTTTCATAACTAAAACGAGATCACGTGACCCATATCAGCCTATTGGATGACGGAGAATCTGGAACGTGGATGCTGTCTTTAGAATATGGACAACGCTATCGAAATGGTGAACTGGCGCCTTTACTTTGTGGGTCTCATTTTTAGTCAGGGTAAGGAGCAAACCTCTTCCATGTCGTGGTCGCCACGCGTCGTTTGGCGAGTAAAAACTAACAGTTGGCGATGTGAATTTTAGTTATATACTCCCCAAATTGGGTGACTGGCTGTTGAGACTGGCACGCAAAGCAGCGATTAATCGGGAACCGTTCATATTAGAATCGAACGGTTTATGGAAGTGCGGAACCGTAAACTTTTTGATCCGAAGTCAAAAACAGCGAACAGTCTGTTCGTTTCCTTGTGATATATTCTTTGTTTATTGCTCGCATTATTTCTAAACCATGCGCAATGGCTGTTTGCCGTGACGTCACCACGAGTTAGCCAATAACGAACGAGAACAACGGCTGTTTGACCGTCTGATTGGACTAGCCCAGTCACGTGATATGCACGTCACAGCAAACAGCCATGGCGTGTGGTATAGTGTGGAGGCCAAGAAGACAGTTGCTTTCCCTCCTTGTGCATGTTTGTGGCCTTTAGGTCACCACTGAGAAAGGCTGAACAGCTAAGCTCGAGTGGCACCGGTAGCCAGAATCCGCCCCGGTAGCGCAGTGGTTAGACCACCCGGCTAGTAAGAGGCAATTCTAGGGCTCGAGCCCCAGTCTGGGCAGTTGTCTTTTCTTCCTTTCTCAGATTAGTGTATCTTGGATTCTCACAAAGGCCAGTCTTTAATACGGATTGTTTGCTTCAAAGAAGATATTACCATCGGGGATCAGCACAATAAGCAGAAAAAACCAGTGACGATTATCTTCCTATTCAACTTTCAGGGCTATACGATAACCGACTTGCTTCCCTGGTTGCATAATCTTATGGCGAGTAATCCTATATGAGGATCGGTTTGAGGATTGCCTCCCGATAAAGCAATGGACCAGCAATTAACGTGACTCAAAGATGGTGTCTTGACACACCAGCAGCTATATGGCTATCGCTTGTTTTTTAAGTGCTTTGCCTTTTAAAATTGTGAACAAGGAGTGTAATTAATGCCGAAAATTAATCGTTTCTGAGTGTATACATGACAATTGCACCACCAATTCACCTGCAGATAAAAAAAAATTTCATAATCCTATGAGTAATCCTGGATGGGCCGGGTAGCTTGATGCCTAGTGGCAGGGTTGCCTATTGCATGAGGGTTGCATGAGGGCATGAGGGTTGCCTATTGCGTCAGGGGTCCCAGATACGTGCTAGACCTCACCATATAGTCATTCTCGGGAAGAGAAGGGTCCCGTAATGCTTCGTTATCATGCCGATTGTAGCATGTAAAGATTATGCGAATTTATGATTGGAATTACTTAGCAAAATTGTGCCTCTCAATTATTCTGGCGCCACGGATATGGCTAGGAGTGCGTCACACCTTCAAAGGATGTCTCTCCGGTGCAATTTTTTGTGCGCAATTTTTGCACCGAGTCATATGGGATGGGATCGGTTCGGTTAGAACTAAAGCTGCACCGACACCAGATATGCGATCCGATTCTTAAATTTTCTTCCGACACCAGTACCCATAATAGCGTTTTTAATTTTTTAACAACAATCGTTATGTGGTCTAGCTTTCTTTTTAAAAAAAATTAAATATTGATTAAAACATAAAACTTCAAAGTGTTTCCGACAGTTATTACGTAGCTAGGATTACACTAAGCGATTTCCTGGACAGACCGCCGCAAACCGTGTTTGGTTATCTTGAAAGGTTCCAGAGTTACAGATATCCAGTTGAAAAAGTTGCTGAGCCGGTACTCATATCACCAATGTCGATATCGATGTAGCCTTAGTTTAAAAAGAAACAACCATATCTGCCGAATCTACATCAGGCTACCCCCAGTGCACCATAGCTTTCACCATGCGCATTGTGTTTAAAGGCCCGCAAAAAAAGAAATTAAATACACAAGTGCTCAAATCGTTTTTTTTTTCCTTTGAACGTTTACAATCCCAAGTTTCAAACCGCACGAAACAATAGCATCGTTCATTTGGAATATATTTGGTTGGCCGACTTATTAACAGGACAGGCCTCGCTAACGATCGTGCTGACTGCTTTCAGTCTAATTACGAGCTATTGGTCCAAAGGGGCAATTAAAACTGTCGATATTGCCGATAGAGGGTGCTGCTTGATGATTCCCAAGCACGACACCCCATTTCCGGTTGCCACAATGATAGATAGATGTCCCCATCGTTTTGGTTGCTAGGTTCATTACGAAACCGCCATGGTTACCAACGATCCCTACTTCTTGAGATTCTACAACTCGTAGATGTTGTAACAACGTATATATGCGACATGTTCAACTGAAACACTAAACTAGTGTTAACAGGAGAATATACCTTCATTAGTTTCTAACGGCAATTAACCAATGGCGGGCCAATAAACGGCAGCCACCAGCCAATCACGCCTCTTTAACACCAATAACACGAGCACACTTCATTTTATCAGATAAAACTGTCAGCTTCGTTCCTATGTTTTTTTTTTTCCCCAATAGAATCGTATGGTTTCTCGGTCTCCGCCACATAACGCAAGTATGACAGTAAGTAACCAATGCAATGCGCGATTAATCCTTCGTTACCATGGTGACAGAACGATCAGCCAGCATCAGCTGTGCCTAAGGGAGTTAGGCCTAATCGCCGCTAACATTCGAAGCAACCGCAGTACGTAAAATATTAAATGCGATTCTTAAACTTAAATAGTTGTAAATAAATTAATAATAATTGTCGTACAGCTTAAAGTGTGCGAGGCCTATCTTGTGTTCGCCGCAGAACGAACACAGATAATCGATTGTACGTTTTTGGCAGCAGAGTGCCTTGTTGATATCCAAGATGGTTACAAAAACAATGGCGGCCATCGATTAAAGCCTCCCTATCCAGGAAGACGTAGTCGCTCGTAAAATACTTCCAGGACTCAAGATACGCCGTGCACACAATAGTAATGTTACGGATTATGTTTTAAATCTAAGAAACAATATTTTCATTAAAACTAAAACACGACCAGGAAGAAGGGTTAATTTTGCGTCCGTCCCCCAAACTGACATCAGATGACGTTGTGAACCACGTGTCGCTTATAAAATACATAATTAAAAACGTGTACGAGGTGTGTGTGTGTGTGTGTGTGTCTCCACTCCTCTTGAACTAAGGCATCTACAAAGATGAGACTAACGCCGAATTAAAGATAATTAAATTATGCTTCGGATAGGCTTATTTTCATTGCTGTAACTTGATTTTTTTTAACCCTCTAATAGACGAAAAACTGCTCTCACGACGTCAAAGTTCGACCAGGCAGCAAACTATGGCCACTAAAAATTAATTAAATGATTCTCAGGAGCGCACGCATGGTTTTTTTTTTCTTAGCGCATCAAACTTTTTTTATGACACTGTCTGAAAAATATACCAATCACTCATCTGCATCACCAAACATTACCTTGAGCCGATGACCATATTAGCTCTTTGCTCCATTCACATGATCGCCTATACCACACGCCATGGCTGTTTGCTGTGACGTGCATATCACGTGACTGGGCTAGTCCAATCAGACGGCCAAACAGCCGTTGTTCTCGTTCGTCATTGGCTAACTCGCGATGACGTCACGGCAAACAGCCATTGCGCATGATTTAGAAACGAATCTAAGGATCGTTCAGAGGCATGTCACAACTAAAAAAAACTTGGTTAAAAAGAATGATTTTTATCAAATGTGCAACTTCTGCACGCTGATCCTAGCATTAAACGTAGATATTATACTCAACAACAAAATATAAGCTATGGATTTCGTTTAGTTTGGTAAAAAAAAAAGAAGAAAAAAAGCCGTCGCGCGCATCTGAAAAATCACGAATAAAACGTAAAAAAAAAAAAAAACACCACCCGCTCGCATCAATTTTTTTAGCACTACTCTCGAGAACCACTTAATTAATTTTATTTTAATTTTTAATTTTTGAAGCGTGTATCAACGCCGATAGAGTGAGCGAAGCAAACAATACTGCTAGTTTGCATAAAAACAACAACGCCGTACATATTTGTTCAGTGACTTTAAAGGATTTTTTCAAAAATTTATTTAATGCAGCTGCACATCGCTCATCAGTGGAGGTCAATAAACTGCGACCAACTAGGCTATATAAATCTTCGAAAGGTCGTTTTTAAGCCCAAGGAACGTTTCAGCTGATTTCATAGAAGCTATAGCTCGCAGAAATGATTTAGCGAGCATAATAATAGGTCCGAGCTAGCACGATTTCTAGCACCAAAACAAACAGTAAATAGAAAAAAAAAAGAAGAAACTTGAGCTACTTCTTGTTTAAATTCCTTTATTGAAACGCCAGCCATGCTTGTATATCTTGAGTGCAAACAAACCAACCAGATCGTTGGTCAATATTGATTCCTGCATGGCAACGAAGTTATTCTCTCCCTAACTGACCTTATGACATTTGGTTGACGATGCCAGACCTTAACGAAACCAAGAAAGGGGGGGGGGGGAGGATGAAGCAAAGGAATTGGAGGGGGGGGGCACTGGAAAAGGCAAAGCAGTTTGTCGGCGGCATGTACTCATTAAAATGTCATTAATCAGCGTTCGTTCGAAGGGTCGAATGGAAAGTACAGTTGGACGATGCCTTGTGTAGATGTGCACGTAGCACTATTTGATTGTCGTTGTTTGCCGTCTTCTTCAATTAAGCACAAATCAGATTGAAACTATACGCTAGGCGAGAACTATGTAGGCAGCAGGCTTTCCGAACTAGTGCACAACTGTGAATTATGTCGACCTTTTATCTGGTAGCG
>JAHWFP010089702.1:0-13807 GCA_023313725.1 Lithobius niger
GAATTGAAACCTTTTCCAAACCTACACTACACGTATGTACTATAGTTCGTTCCACACTTCATTTACAGGCAGCTCACTCGCATGACTCTACGTATTCTTACGCCTTGACATTGGCAGCATACTTGGATGTTACGTTACAGGAATAGTTTGGAAAAACTGCTTATTATAATTGCTTAGAAATTAGGTTATGTTTGGTTTAAAATGTTGTGTAAAAATCACACGTAACTTTTATAGAGGACTATGTCTTTTGGCGGCAGTGAAAGCAATTTTTGGAATGTCCCAGGTGTGTGTTCCTTGTGCATCGTCTAATTTTGTTTGTTCTTTTCTTTTCAGAAATTTCTCTTCAAGAAATTCCGTGTTCAAGGTGTTCCAAGTGTGGTGTTCATTGATTCCATTACCGGACATGTCATTAATAGCAACGGAAGGGAAATGGTTACGGAAGATCCCGAGGGAAAAGACTTTCCTTGGCGGCCGAGAACTTTACAAGAAGCATTGACCGACGGACATTTTGTGTCCAGTAAAGGGGACTCTGTTGAGGCTAAGGCCATTAATGGTACCGTTAGAGGAGTATACTTCTCTGCTAACTGGGTATGTAAACACTGTCGTCGATTTTACACTATGGTAATTGTTTACATTGTTATTCATCTGAACTGATCTGCTTTTGGTTTTATAACCAGGCCGACCAGCAGTTCAAGATGGGTGGTCATTGTTAACTTTATGGAACTTTCTAAATGCTGAAAACGATACTGCCTTGATAGAGCTCGGCAGTTAGTTGGGGGGGGGGGGGGGTGTTGCTGTAGTAACATAATTACCTTGACAAAAGCCATCAAGATCATGGCATTTTTGATCAATTTATTCCATCGTGGTTCGTCATCAATAACGTCGATTTGTTCAATGTTATTCCACACATAAGTAGTATACTGCCTACTCTGGACTATTGGACCAGCCTGTGTAATTCATGTTCTGTACAGTGATGCTGGTAAAAACTTGACTGGAGGATAGGAATTTTAGAACATTTACGGACAAATAAGACAATATCCACTTGTGCATTACGATGATACGTGTTTTTTTTTTAATATTAAAAGTTATTCGAAAGGGTCCATTTCTGGTATAATTTCCAGCCACATATGGTGTCATCAAGCAACTCCATAAGCCTAGTTAATACACAAATTAACATGCTTCCCTCCCCAACCGTAGCATCTGGGCAAAGTTTAGTTTTCTCTGTTCTTGTAGGAGTGTGTCCTTAATTTTTTTCCAAACAGTGTGACGTCCTCAGGGAGTAGACGATTGAATTCAAGAATATCTCAAACCAATTTACTCCTTAATGCAAGGCTAGGGGTCCTGCACAGAGAAACTCATATTAGGCATTAAACTCAAGTTTAGAATCTTGGTCTAATCCTAGCAGAGTCCAGGGAGACAACCTTTCGAGTTGCCTGCCCCACACTAAGTGCCTTCCCATGGTCCGGGCCCTCGTATTTATGCGTGGGCCAAAACAATAGAAGTCGCCTGAGGCTTTACGTTGCGTAACCGCTAACAGGTAAAAGCCGGCTCTAACTGGTTTGAACAATAGAGTAGCCTCGTTCCCGGCTGTTGGCGCTCGGGCAAGTTCCGATGTAGACGGAAGTTGACCGATCGCCAAGCAGCTTATGTAACTGCAAGGTACACCATGTGCGTTCGCACAAGGTGCGCCTTGCTATTCGTAAATAGCGTGTTACAACAGTACACACTGTCGGTCACAAAAAGAAAAAAATATTTTCGAATTCATTTAAACATAAAATGACCATGGCGTAGCCAGTGCAGTTGACCAGCTGCCCCTTTCAGTTGTGCCGCCTTCTCCGTACAGCTGTATTTGCGTAGGTTTTACGGATTGTAAAAAAAAAAAAAAAATCCGTGTCACACAGAAAGTAACAATCGTTTCAAAAGTCCACTAAGACAAGGTTTGGAAAATCGAAAAGTCTCTTGAATATTCTGGAAACGGTATGGAAAATCATTTTTTGTGGTGAGAACGTAAGTCTCGATAAAATAATATTGGTACGCTATGGTACTTAGTTTTCTTATTTTGTATTTGTCAGTGTTGAAAAGGTCCCGTTATTGTAATGTAAAAGTCAAACAAACAAATGTGAACTTTTATAAATGTTTTTAAATTCCTTTCAGTGTCCACCCTGTAAAGCCTTCACGCCTCAGTTGGTGGAAGTATACGAAAAAGTGCGAGAGGCCGGACACCATTTTGAGGTGATTTTTGTGAGTTCGGACCGAAGTTCAGAGTCATTTGATCACTACTTCGCATCCATGCCTTGGCTGGCTGTTCCATACGATGATGAGAAACGGAGAAAAGAACTTACTATGCTCTTTGGTATACAAGGTAAAAGCATTTTTAGTGGGTCTGTATGTACCACCCAAAACCAAAGATTGGCGAAAGTATGTAACGCCAAGTTTACATTTAAGTGTATCTGTCTAGTAAAGTTGGAGTATCATTTCACAATGAAAGGATACCGTCAAGTTTCTTTTCCCGGATGTGCTCACTCAGATATACAGATGTTGGTTGATCGCGGCTGGTAGGAGAAAGTTGGCAGCCGCTTACTGGTGCCGGAACATGGGTTTTTGGAAACTTGGTGGTTCGTACTGCAATCTTTAAATTTGGTTGGATATCACTACTTTCGTACGTTTGAGGTTTTCTGGCTCTCTGATAGGTATATTAAAATATTAATTTGCTCAAAAAAAATCCCCAAAATTTGAAAGAAAGACAAGGTGCAATCCTGAACATCTGTACATTTACCCGCAGCATTTACGTTTCATCAAAACAACATGTTGTGCGGAATGGAAACACTAGCACGAAAATCAACACACAAATGTGGTTGTCAATAGACAAAATTAATTGGAATACGGAGATTCAGTTGCACATCTGGATACTTAAACACAAGGCTTAGATACAATGCAGTTCCATTGATAAAGTGCAGTAATTAAAGGTACATTTCTCCTGGTTGGCTTTCTTGTATGGCTTAGTTCTGCAACATTAGTTCAAACGTGTGTAAATGTTGCAGAGGCATTCATTTTACTATTTTTCCCCTCGCAAGAAGCGGGATTGTTACGTTCACCTACATTCACCTATGAAAATGTCATGAAAGCTATGTCCAACAGGATGCTCGAAATTAATGAGAAGGTATCTACATCATTAAAGACATATGATGTGCGTGCGTGTACCTCTACTCCTTTTGAACCAAGGTACCTACATACATGGGAGTAGGAAAGACCAAATGAGAGAGAATTAAGTTACACTTCGGTTAGGCCTATTTTCATCGCTGTAACTTGATATTATGACTGTCAAATACGCTAAAGAACCTGAAAAAGTAATGTCGAAGTTTTTTTTTTAACCGTAATGATATTTGTTCATGACGCCATAGTTTGTTCATGCACTGGTTAAAATTCGTGACAAACAAACCGTATTGAAGCTATTAGTTATGTACTGAGATGATCTGGAAAAGGATGCACGCAAAAAACCTAAAAGGACGACGTATTTTGCATCATACTACATATAGATCTTAAAATTGGTTTTCTATCAACTGACTTAAAGGGCAATTATATCCATTTTGACATGCATGTTTGACTTTTGGATCACTTACACAATAACTAAACACAAGAATTGCGGTAAGGATACGTTATGTACGTCCGATATAACAATTTAATTACTGCATCACCAAAACACGACACAGAGGTCGCCATTGTTTGCTGAAACGCGCAGAAATTAATGCTGACAGACGGATCTCTTCGATTTCGACTCGCTGCTGTATTGACTGTGAGGAGCTCAAGCGTCTGACGGCCAGCTAAGGCCATCAGACGCTTGAGCTCCTCACAGTCAATACAGCTATCTCAATTGGCTGCGAGTCGAAATCGTAAAGTGACATCTGTCAGCATAATTTCTGAGAGTTCCAGCAAAACAATGGCGATCTCCGTGTCGTGTTTTGATGCAGTAATTAAATTGTTATATGGGACGTACCGTAAGTAACGTATTCTTACCGCAGTTCTTGTGTTAAGTTATTGTGCAAGTGATCCAAAAGTCAAACATGCATGTCAAAATGGATGTAATTGCCCTTTAACGCATGGAAAAATCATGCCTGTAGATCTGGTTTTAAAAGGGTGCCAAACATTCGTGTTTCTGCAGCACGGTGGTGCGTGGATTGAGCGAGTAAAGCGAGCGATTTCCACGTAAACTAAACCTTTTCAATGTGTGTCTCGCTTGCTCTCTCTCAATCTTTCATCTCTCACCTTCGTATGGGATTACATCTGGAGGAGGAGATGCACAAACGTGCAAACAAACAAATCGTAAGTTTTGAATGATGTCGATGTAAAGTAGATGTGCTGAGGAATGTGATGAACGAACTGAACGACAATTGCAAATAGTTTGCACCGAAATAATGATTACTTCGATTTTGTGATGCTCTCGGATTCAGAGAAATTACATGAAGCATGGATCGACGCCAATGGAGTGAGCGAAGCGAATTAACGATATGGCTAGTGTTCTTTGAAAAACTGTAATTTTTGTTCCATAGAATGGCTCTTTAGAAATTGCAGTTTTTTATTAGCGGTATGTACGCCAATTTTTACGTCACAAGCTTTTCCTGGTTCCAGATTACGCGCGGGTGTTTTAAGACCTTCCCTTGATGCATGTAGTAAGTAAAAATAATTGAAGGAACATTAAGACCCTGGGATGGGGAGGGGGGAAACAGTGTGCATGCCACTCCCCCACACACTGTTAAAGCATAGTCTTCGTTCTGCAATCAATAGTATGCTCAGAACAGGGGCGGATCCAGGATTACGTTTCGTATTAAAAAAGTGTAATTACTTCCCTTTCACCCTCTTTTAATAAAGAAAAAAAGTCGTACAATCCACACTGCACTTTTTCTCCCCTTTCCGTACTGAAATGACGTCACAGGGAGTTCAAACCTTAAAGGGAATTTTCGGGGGGGGGGGGGCCGGGGGATGGCTCAACATCCACACCATGAAGGATATGCCCCTGGCTCTCAAAGTGGCTAACTGCATTTGTTTGTTTTTCTTGGTTTCACAACCTTTTATTAATAGTCTTTTGTTCTGTGTTTCAATAGGAATTCCAACTTTGGTGATTGTCGACAAAGAAAACAACATCATTACAAAAGACGGGAGGTTCGAAATACTAAGTGACCTTCAGGGCACAGTAAGTCAGTATTTGTATATCATCACCCGCTTGTTGTAACTATTATAATTTAATCAACGGTACGTTGTAAAATACTTGAAATGCCCATTCAAGATTTACTGTTAAGAAGTCAAGGCTGACGTTTTTTCAGTGAGCATATTTACACTCTTGGAACTCTCTTCCTAAGCATAGTGGTTTTTTTTTTTGTTTTCTTTCTGCACTGAACAACTTTAACTCTAGAACTGGTGTTTGAAGGTAGTGATTTTGATTTGGGACTTCGGGATGTGGACTCCTGGGAAGACTTGCGGTTGGCTCCATCATCTAATTGTATTTTAGGGTTAAGTCCAACTTTTCTAGTTAGCACCCCTCAGAACCAGGAGAGGACAGAAATCAAGGTTAATGGAACAGGAAGATTTCTGTCCTCTCCTGTTTCTGAGGGGTGCTAACTAGAAAAGTTGGACTTAAAAAATGTTGGGTCGTCAGTTTTTTGTGGGCCGCCCTGCATGTCTTATCAAGAATTTATAGGATTGGAGAGGAGAATTTGTGAATGAGACCCCTTCTGAAACATCTTACGATTCATTCCTATTAGTGCCGTCTAATGAGTTTTATGTGGGTATTTCTACTCAGTTTTTAGCCCAAAATTAAACCCAAACTAGCTTGTATTTATTATTTAGTTCAGCTTAGTTGTAATTTAGTTTAGTTTAGATTTCGGCTGAAAAATGAGCAAAAATTACAAGATGGAACGCGTGGCACCCTCTGAAAACTTGCACGGAACTAATAGGATGAATGTAACATGTTTCAATAGGAACTTTTAGAATTGCAAATTCTCCTCCCGAACCCTATAAATTCTTGATTTACATTGATAAAGTTGCACTACTTTTCCAGGATAATTTAAACACACTTGGGAGAAGGAAAAGTTAATGTGTAAAGAAGACGAAAGTGTAAATGTGAATTTGTAATAGATGGACGTCAGGCATCGCCGATTAACCGGGAATAATTTCAGTTGTGCGAGAACAGAGCAGTCCATAACGAATGCAGGGTAGCACGGTAACGAGTCATTTCCTTGCTTCCTCTCATGAGGTAGGCATGGACTGCTCTCTTCGAGCAAAACTGAAATTACCCTGGGGAAATTGGCTCTGCCTCACGTATATGTATCTTAATGCTAAAAGTGGTTATGCCATTGAACAAATGCAGTTCAATGCTAATGAATCACCTTTAACATTTAAGTTTTTCTTTAATTTTATTTGTTATTACTAATGAAGTGTGTGGCATTTTTGTTGGCAGTTCTATTGAAATTTACATATTAATGCTTGCACTTTTTAAAATTCCTGTATCGGAGGCCATGAACCTTGGATGTAGCAAACTGAAAGAGAAAAAAAAATTGCTACTATACAAAAATTGCTGCTGTACGTTAGTTGGAACGAAGAAATCCATGGCAGTAAATTTACGGACTTTGTTTAATATTAAATAAATTATTCATTAAAATAATAGCCTATCATATTTTCGTGATTGCTACATGAATTTGTATTTTGCCTAGCATTTCTGCTACGGAACTTTTCTCAGACAGTTCTAGCCTTGTCTAGCTGTTAAGGGAAATTGGAAATTAGCCAACAGCGAAAACGGTACAGTAGAAATAAACACAAATCGCTGGAAATAATATTAAGGGAAATTGAAAAATTAGCCAACAGCGTGATGATGGAAATTAGCTGTTTGCATCATATAGATGGACCAAGACTAATAAAGGGCCATACAAGTTGGTTATAATCTGGAGACACACTAGTGTACCGCAGCCAAAACAGTAGATCATCCTATTGTAGACATCCGATTGTTAAAAGATTGATTGTTGGTGAAAAAGCAGCTGCCTCACATTAGGGCCTTTAGGGCTTCGTCGGGCAGGAAGTGGCTAACGTTCGCTACATAACCCTTTGAACCCAATGGCGGCCTCACTAGCAGACACGTGCCTGTTAACTGTAAGCAACTAAAAGCATATTTTGTCAGGATAAATCCCAATGCGCTCGAAGGCTTTATAATTGTGGAAAATGTAAGGGGAAGGTAATCGGTATAAAGAAACTGAACAGTGTCCTTTTGTTGGTTTGGGGCTTGTATGTGTTACGACAAATGTGTGAGAGGGTTTTGAAATTCGCAACCAAGGAATTTAAATTTCATTTCTTTTTCTGTGTAGTCATCTATTAACCGTAAGCAAAACTTATCATGTCGACGATAAATCACAGTGCGGCCGGAATCTTTACAAATTGTGTAAAATGTATGGGGAAGGTGCAGGGATAAACAAAACCAACACAAAACTGAAGGGAATATGTTGATTGGTTGAGCAAATCCAACATCATTGCGTAGATTAACACTGCGTAGATTAACATTAACCTCGAGAAGAGCAACTTGAAGGGTATATGCTGATTGAGTGAGCGAAGCAAACGAAAATCTGTGTATGTTAGACAGTGTGCAAAAATGAGATATAGGAAACTTAAGCATGTGAAGCATGGACATGCAATAAACCAAACCATGTCAATCTGGTTGGTGTAACGCTAATTGAGCAATGGCAAATGAGAAAATTTATAGATCTAAAATTCCTCCTGAAAAAATGGTAGAGCTGAAGATAGATGGTGTTACCTTTTGTGCATTTAGTCGTATGAAAGTTCTGATATACATCCGAAACCAAAACTTGTATAAGAGACACTGCCAATTTCCAGAAGGGTCGGCCTTTAAAGGTAGTGATATCATTCAGCCAGGGAACGGGACCACGGTTAATCCTATTAGCCATGTAAAGCTTCTAGATTTACAGTAGAAGGCACAATATCTAAAATTCAAAGCCTCTAGATTACAGTAGAAGTTACCATTTCTAAAATTCAAGGCCTCTAGATTACAGAAGGTACGATTTCAAAAATTCAAAGCGTCTGGATTACAGTAGAACCTACTATTTCTGAAATTCAAGGTCTCTAGATTACAGTAGAAGGTACCATTTCTAAAATTCAAGGGCTCTATAGATTCTATAATCACTCAGTTTCGAAGATCTCAGTACTCTCAACAATGCAACAAGACTGATACCTTCATCCCAGGCCTGGAGGACTGAGATTAACATCCCAGTCCTCTAGTACTGAGATAGACAATATTGTTGCTCATTTATGTCAACTGTTGTACGTTTTTAGTACTCTACTGCTACATGTGAATGAAAAACATAAAAAGAAACAAAATATCGATTCACGCTTTGAAGTTCATTATGACATTATATCTAATTTCAAAACGCAATGTGGAACCTTGAAAAACATAAAATGAAACAAAATATAGATGATCGTTCATGCGTAATTGAAGTTCATTACGAAATTGCATCCACTTTCAAAATGCAGTGTGGCACCTTGAAACGGCTGTTTTGAACTGGTAGATTCTTCTAAGTTTTCTGTGCGTTTCTGTTTACTTGAAGAGGGTCCTGTACCATACAAAATGCTTGATGCTGTAATATTCATTTCTCACTTGTTCGCTTGTAAGTACGCAAAGCCTCTAATGATCGATGACCCATCCTCTCCGCAATCACTTGTTTTTCGACCTGTCCTTGATACACCAACGTTGCAGATGTAGTTCGCAGGCTATGATTTATGAAATCATTCTTTAAACCGGCATCCGTCGTAATTTCTTTTACCAACCCATCCAATGTGTGCCTTCCAATTGGCACAGTTTTGTACCAGACCGTTGCATCAGGCTTTTGTTTTGGTGCCAAAAAAAGGGGTGCTTCGTCATCAAATACCGGAAGATGTGACTGATAAAGTTTGTATGTGCGAACGATGCATTTGTTGCCGTTTTTTAAATTTGTATATGTACAAACCAACTTTAGCTTCAGTCCACCAGAATGTTTTTGACAGGCGTTCAGAATACTGAAGAAATTCGCATTGTTCTTTTTGTGATAACGGCAACTTTACTTGACAACGTTTCAAATCACGGAGCTCACTGCCACCACGTAATCAGAAATGAATTCCGAATAGGAACACCAATGTATTCATCAACTGCACTGGGTTACTGTAACCCAAAACTTCACGGTCCCACAACTGTTCAATTGCTGCAGCAGTTAAAGCGGGTGTGTGTTTAACCTGAAAACCGTTGGTTGTTGAAAGCTTCATTGCATTGTCTAAAGCATTCCTTGTAGGTTTGAAATGATCACTCCCTAACAGACGAACGTTTAAGCCTTCTTCACATATTAAACGTTCCAATTCAATAACGATTTGGTGCCAAACGTTCGGTGAATATAGTTTTCCCTTGACAGTCCTAATTTCTAAAATGAACTTGCATAGTAATGCATTTAGTTGCAAATCACTAAGTTCACTAAATTTCTTGTAGTAATATTTTGCTGGAGACTTCACAGACGATTTCCATGAACTAAACCACAGCCACCTACAGTAAAGGCCGTATCATCTTTGCCTCCCACAATGGTCTGCAAAACAGCGAATCAAATAACGACGCAGGAAGTTTGCCAAGTGGCGTCATCTGTTGACAGAATTTGGAACCCTGGTCCAGTTTGAAATTTTTAGTTTAGTTAGTTTGAAATTTTGCCACTTGGGCAGCACCTAGCAAAATTGCGCTTCCTTCTATGTCAATAGTTGATTTTACTTGCCTAATTTGTCTTGATCTGATCCGGCCTTTACTATAGGTGGCTGTGACTAAACAATCGACTCGCCCACTGTGTCTTCCGTACAGAACTTGTAGGCCTGCGACTTTGCTGTTCCACCAAAATTTCCTCTTTCGTCAAAGAAACAAAACGATGTGAAACTGTAGCACTTGATTCAGCGTGTCCTGCAGTTTGGGCACTTTCAAAAGTTGCAGAATCGTCTTCGCTAGATGAATCAAACAAACCATCCTATATCATTTTTCCTGCCATACTATCGAAAACAACAGCAGAAATGGAAAAGAATAAAGAGTGTAGCACGTGCAGTAACAACAAGAACGCAATTTTCAGTTGTTATGGGACTGGGTGATAAATAAGTTATTACCCGCTTTGTTTTCCTCGTACTGAGCTCAACAATGACTCGGCCCTCGACATTGTTAATCTCAGTACTCAGAAAGTGGGTAATAACCTATACTTACACCGGTACCATTTCTAAAAATGTAAGGTCCCTAGATTACAGTAGAAGGCACTATTTCTAAAATTCAAACACTGTTAACTTTAGAAAAACAAATGGTATAGAAAGCCAAATCTGCTTGGTCTGCATCGATATTTATACACATAAATTCCTCCAGCAAAAAAAATTAGCGATGAAGATGAGACAGTGTAACCTTTTATATGTTCAGTCCTATGAACTGTGATATCCACCTAAAACCAAAACTGTTATAAAAAGCCGCCAAATTTCAAAAACGGCTCAGCCTTTGAAGGTAGTGATATCATTCAACCAGGAAAAGGCTGCCGAGGTTAATCCAATTAGTCAAATTAATTGCACAGATTAATACTTTGGACTTTAATGAAAACTCAAAGATTACTACCACGAGTAGCAATGTTCTAGTTTTCATTTAACTTTCGAACTATTAGTTGGTGCAGCTAATTTGACTAATAGGATTAACCTTGGCAGCCTTTCCCTGGTTGAGTGATATCACTACCTTCAAAGGCCGATACTTTTTGGAAACTTGACGGCTTTTGGGACCAGGTTTGGTTTTGGGTGAATGATGGATACACTGTGCAAACTAAATGTCTGAAGGAAATTGCAAAAATTACCATATTTCTGTTCTAGTAGTATTTATAACTATTTTCAGTATGGATTAGATCACTGATTACGATAAAATCTTTGTCAAGAATGAATGACCCGTTTAAGTGTGAATGCCAGAAAATTTGTAATTTATTCTCTGAAATTCGGTCAATAAATAAAAAATTAATGACAGTGGGCTAAGTGTTTATATTGATAAATAATATAGCTCCTGAGTACATGTACCACTTTAACAAAAAGAAAGGTAAAGTTTGTCTACACGGCTTCAGAGAAATGTTTAACCATGTATTTTTTTTTTCCAGAAGTTTCCATGGAAACCTGAGCTTGTAAGTGAACTCACAGATAAGTTTGCATCTAAACTCAACGAAGATCCATGCCTTGTCCTTTTCTCAGGTATGTAGTTTGCCATATCACGAGTTCTCGTTCACACAAATGCAAGAAATTGTGCTTATTTATTGGAGGGGAGCGAGGCTGAAGGCCGATCGAAGCTCCGCTATGATCATACTCCAATGTAATCTTAGACCGTGCATCACGCAAAAACCACAAGAACTACCCAAACCACACTTTGCATGCAGTAGTACGGGAGTCTGGACGAGATTTATCAACAGAAAAAAATTCGGAATCAGACATGGGGTTGAGGAACCATCTGGGTGACAAAATGGGCCAATAGCCAAGAGACAAAATCCAAACAACAGCGAGCCGTTTCTAATTGTTTATGTAAGCATTCTATTGTTAAAAGATTGAATGTTCAGTGATAAAGAGGAGGCAATTGTAACGGTGTAACACTAAGGCTCAGGGCTCTTGCAAATAAATTCAAATTCGCGGCATAAGGTTTAGTGTGTACAGCTTTGAGGCCTTTTTAGACTGTAATAAAGAAACATAAGGCTTCGGGCCATGCCCCTGAATAAAATCATCTTTCTGGCCTCATTAGCCGTCATGTGTCTGTTAACTATAAGCCACTAAAAGCACATTTTGTAAGGCTGGGCTGATCCCGATTACAGATTCCGAATGCCTCACGTAATTCCTTACCGACATTTGCAATATCGGTAGAAATCGTGAACAGTAGATAAAATCCAGATAGATCGGTAATAAACCAAATTAAAGATATTTTCACTTCTCGTCGACCGATTTTGACGTTTGAATGCACCATTTTGAAGGTTTTTTCAACAGCTCTCCATTGGTCCAAGCCCCAAGCAGCTGTCTCGTATTGTTTAGAAATTACAATGCGATTTTTAAAATTATACTAGGGAATTTGGCCCAGCTATCCTTGCAGCCTTTCCTTGGTTGAATGTTATCACTATTTTGAAAGGCCGACCCTTTTTGGCAAACTGTCAAACTGCAAAGAATGCGGAGCCCGCTCCATGTCGACAGTGATAATGACGACAGCCCTAGTCTTAAATCTGTGACAGGATAGATTTAAGATAAATAGGTACAATTTCTTGTATTTTAGTGAACGAGAACTCATGATAACTAGAAAGGCTGGGGCACAAGTCATGGTGTTGCCTTAAATTTGGGTGCACTTGAAAACTAATGTGCACCTGGCTTTTTGAAAGTATACACTGGTTAGCGTAACTCCCCACTTCTTTTGGTTGTTGACCGTGTACTCTATTTATTTACCTTTCCTCATTTATGGAAAGGTATTTGCATTATCCTGTAACCATGGTTTAAACGAAGGTGTTCTGAGTTCGAACAATGATAGTCATTGTTTGTTAGGGAGGCTGCAAAACTTGCAACATGGCTGCATTTTTGTGTGCAAACTTCATTACGAGACATTGTGGATGCCACGCCATCTTGAATTTGTAATAACTTACAGTAACAGTGTTGTATCTTTAAATCTGTACACCACGGTGTAAAAAAAACTTCTACCAATGTAGAGTTGCAATTTGTTTTGTTTGTAAAATGTAGATGTGATTCCATCAAGTAAAAGCCAATGGACTGTAACTAAGGTCAGGGTTTTTAATCTAAACCAAATTCTATGCCTTTTGCAGCTATTTTTCAGTTTCAGTAGTGCCATTTTCCCCTAAATTTTCCAGCATCAGTAATTTTAGTTTGCACGCATTACAGAATGAGCAATCACGGAGCAACGAGAAAAAAATAGCTATTTCTAAAAATGGACTAAAATATAACGATTTTTTTTTTAACTGTGAAATGCTGGCACATCTTTGTACAAGAACGAAGGTTTTTGTTATTTTTAAAAAATTCAAATGATGGGTTTACAAAATCTTGCCACGAAGCTAACGCTTGTTTGTACGTGGTTGCTTCCTTACATCACCATATAATTTTTAAAACTGGAAACAATAAATGATACAGACACTCAGGTAAATAATAATCTTTTAGTGTTGCTAATACAGGAAAAATGAAACCTTGATAATTGATTGTTGAAAACAGATTGTTACGCACAATTTCAGAATCAAATCAATCAATCAAAATCAATCAATTATCAAGAATGACGAACTTTCAGAGTAGAAGCCGTTATGGAATTACCAGAAAATTGTAATGGATTGTTTGCAGGAGCATCCTTTGAGAATTCGTGTGCTGGTGGGTGAAAGGCCTTAATGACAAAAATTTTTTTTGTATCTTCCAGACATTTTGCCAATTTTGTCTATTTTATTAAGGTGCTGAAGTGTTAAAATCATTTGGTACCATTCGTTGTTGTCAACAAATTGCTGCCATTGCTCCTAACCAATCTTTGCCTACAGCTGCATACCTCGGAGAAACAATACTCAGTGTTAATCTGTATCGAAATTATTTTGTTCAGATGGCGACGAAAAAGAGATGCAGCTTTGCCGGAGTGTTTTAACTCCCGTGGCTGAAGAAAATGCCCAGAATAAACTCGGAGGACCTGAAGACGCAAATCTCAACTTTTTTGTTGGAGGAGAAGTAAGTACCCAACAGGCATCAACCATACACTCTATAATTACTTACGATCAAATGTACTACTATC
>JAHWFP010089703.1:0-14426 GCA_023313725.1 Lithobius niger
TTTTCCTTTTCTTTTTTGGTTTAGAGAGAGAAGACAGCTGACGACGCAGCAACAACGTCGGATGTCCTTTGATGGTCAGTGTATGAAGTGGAAAGCCTTGCGACGAGAAAGTGGCGTCCATTGTTGAGTCTGGATAGAAGGTTGCTGCCAGCACTAGACGATGTGGTTTAAAGGCACACTACCACAACCCCAATACCAATCCGTTTCAATGACGGCGGCTAAATAAAGGCTAAACTAGCCATATCGTTCGCTTCGCACACTCCACTGGCGTCGATCCATGCTTCATGTAATTTCCTTAATTCCAAAAGCATCACAAAAGCGACGTACTGATTATGTCGACGCAAACTAATTGCAATTATTGCTCACAGTTCGTTCATCACATTTCTCAGCACGTCTGCATTTCGTCTACATCATTCAACACAAACGATTGGTTTGTTAGTACGTTTGTACGTCTACTCCTCCAGAAGTAATTTACTAAGGTGAGAGACGAACGATTGAGAGAGCAAAGCGAGACACATTGAAAAGGTGGGTCTGATTTTTGCTTGCGTCTAGTTAGTTGATGCAAAACTAATTTTAAGATCTATGTGTAGCATGATGCAAAATAAGTAATCATTTTAGGTTATTTTTGTGTGTGCATCCTTTCCCAGATCATCCGACAAAATCCACAAGGGTAAAAGAACTCGTCAAGTTTCAGCCAATCAAAGTAGTGATATCAGATTTAAAATGGCTGCCAACAAGTTGCTCATTAATTGCCAAGCTAATCCCACCGACTATTTGATCGAAGGTTAAATGAAAAAATATGTGACGTACTCAGGGAGTAGACGATTGAATCCTAGAATAATCTCAAACCCAATTTACTCCTTACTGCATAGCTAGGGGACTATGCACTGAGAACACATATTAGGCATTAAACACAAGTTGCAGCTTGGTCTGAGCCTAGCAGAGTCCAGGGAAACAACCTTTCGAGTCGTCTGCCCCACACCAAGTCCCTTCCCATGGTCCAGGCCCCCGTATTTATACGCGGGCCAGAACAATAGAAGTCGCCTGAGGCATTACGTTGCGTAACCGCTAACAGGTTGGAGCCGGCGCTAACTGGTTTGAACAATAGAGTAGCCTCGTTCCCGGCTGCGGCGTTCGGCCAACTTCCGGTGTAGACGGTAGTTGACAGGATTCTAAGCAGCTTATGTAACTGCAAGGTGTACCGTGCGGTTCACACAAGGTGCGCCCTGCTATTCGTAAATAGCGTGTTACAGTTTTTCATATGACGTTTGAAGTAATAGAAAAAGTGACATTGGCACATTAAACAGTTCAAATTGGGCTGATTAGAATAGGAATTATCAGTACAAAGTAACTGCCATACATGTCCGCAGCGAGAGATGTATCCATGTTATATCTCTCACTTTGAATTTCACCGCAAGATTGATGGCACGATAGTATGTAGGAAGGTTGGTCATTCACTATCTCATTAAGTGACGTCACTGGAAGCGCACACACTGGAGCCTATCCAGTTTGACTTGTGCGCATGGGCGTAAACTGTTAGCCTCATTGTGACGTCAGTGGAGGCAGCAAAATCAACAGCCAATGGATAAGCAATATGCAAAAAGCTCGTAATAGTTCCCCCTGTTTCACCCGTTTACTCAAGGCCGTGTGGGAGAGAAGCGTCAGGTTTCAACTCTGGCTCCAAGCCAGTGGATTTAACATCGCCAAAATTAGATTTTTGCCTAAGAGGCTTTTAACTTCCTGCACGCACGAGAGCTAGCATGCAGTCGAGAGGCAAGACCACGTAATTTCTACTCCAGTCGTCCTTGGCTCGAGAAACAAAATGCCTTCCTCGTTTTAAGATCGTTTAGACGCGAGTTCCTGCGAACTGACACATGCTTGGACTATTCGCAGCAAAAGAGTTATTTCACACCAATTTATTTGATAAAAACCTAAATTGCGTAATTTTAACATACGTTTTCCACAAAAGTACAAACGGACACTCTTTCAACAACTGGTACATGGAGTCACGACTCAGTACGAATGGTGTAATAAAGGGAAGAATTGTAGTGCCGATTCCTTTATGCCGTTCCTGGAGTACCAAGTGGTAAAGAAAATAAACTTACGCTGATGTCCCACAAAAATCCAGATCAGGTCCAAAACTAGTCGGCGGGGACGTCTCGTAGACCTCCAGATCTGTATTTTGATCAGGCCCTGTACTGGACGTGTTTTGGGTTCATTTGAACCGGAGGTTTTGGACGTCCGATGATGTCTAATGGTCGTTATTAGGGATTGGTGTAAGAAAAGATGTGAGGAATCGCGTAAGGCAGCACTACGCCGATAATCGAAGAGGAGAAATGGAATATGGCGTCGCAGTCCATCCCATGGACACTGAACACGACATAAATTGGAAAAAAATAACGGCCCTCATTCACTCAAACTCAGCAAGAGATCGACACCTGCACTGCCTTGAATCAATGGCCATTATATTTATATCAGCGAACATGAGAAAATGGGAACAACTTTTATGAATATTCAACCGCCCTCAACACCAGCCGTAATTTTTTAGTGAGTAGTGGCCTGCAAGCACGACTGAATTTCCGATGGTCCGAAGTGGACGTTCTGACAAATACCGGAGGCTACGAGAGCGGGAGGATTTAAATAGTAAACGTGTGTGCATGATGAAAACCCAGATAAAAACACGGACGTTTAAGCCTGATGGAGACTAAGCAGAAAACTTTTATGTCGGTTTTTCTTAAGAACTGTCGAAAATTTGCTGAAATATTGTGCATATATTGCTGGTTTCTGAGATTGTGCTTGTGAATATGGAAATTTTAAATAGTGTTTCTGCGAACTCTCAAGTACGGTAGCCACTTTTCTATTTTTAAAGGGATTGGTGTTTAAAGCCACTAGGAGAAATCCAGTAAATGATGTTGCGCATGTTTTGCCTTTTTCTGCTCCTTCCCTCTCTCAGCATTAAATGTGTGTTACTTCGACACATATTAAGTATGATTCTTTAAACATCTAACAAACAACAAAAGAAGTAGAGTTTGAAACTGTCCTATTCAAGAATTACCATAAATTCATGACCTTACTTCAACCTTGTTGGAAATTTAGAAGCAGATCGTGAAGATGTAGAAAGGGCTCTCAGTGAATATGGGGTAATGGCCAACCATAAAGTGGAGTTCCATATGGTGGAGCACTGCTCCACTGGCGTCCATAGTGTTGTCTTAAGGTTGAGGGATTCTGTGTTACTAGAAGAGGTCCCTGATGTAATCGGAATATGCGGAGTGCCAGTTCTTCTGGCAATCTCAGCGTCCCACGATGCTTAAAATGTGGAATTCGTGGGCACGTTCTGTATGGTGTGTGTCATTATGCGATGCGCAAAGATGCTCTCTGCGTATACCTCCAGGAGCGGCGTGACCGGGAGCATCCGCGTCAAGATGACGTCGTGTTGTGCCCTGTCGGTGTTGCCAGTGTCTCCAGTGCCGTGGGTATGCAGTTGGTAGTTGTTGTTGACCAACATTCTGTGTTGGGCGCCAAGGCCCAATAGTGTATTAGTGCGAGTTGTAAATGAGGCAGTGGTGTCTAGTTTATCAACAAGCGTGAGTGGGGAGTGGGATGAGTGGCAGTCCCAGGCTCGTAAGCGCTCTAAGAAGCACCATCGTGCCACCTCCTCCTCGGAGTGCTCCCAGAAGAACAAGTTTGCGGCCCTTGATGTTCTGGAGATAGGAGAGTGTGGCATGGACTCGTCTAGAGTCCCTGTTGTGTCACATTCCTCCCCCTCCCCCTAAGGGATCAAGTTCCCCTTGTTGTTGCAAGATCTGGGAGGAGGGGAGAGAGGCTCTACTGCTAAGGGGAAGTGTGATGCCACTTGTGTTCAAGAGCTGCAGGTAGTGATTGAGTGTGCTACGGTGGAAGATGCTGCTGCAGTTGTGAGTGCTGGTGACCCAATGGAGTCTGAGTTATATGTTGAGAGCAGAGGTCGTGGCAGTATGGATATGTTGTTTGGTTGTAATATTGCCTGTGAACCGAATCCTCCAAATCCTGCTGGTGTACTTGGCGAAGCCAAAGTCCTTTGTGACATGGGTTAGGTGCTGTTTATTTTATTTTATTCTATTCTTCATTCAATTTTGTTCCTAGAATGTGCGGGAGGCCACTAATAAACTCGACAATTTTGGCTATTCTTAGCAGGGATTTTGATATCCTGGGTGGGTAACCAGGAGTCTAAGTTGCAAAGAGGAGTCACTCCGTATCTTCCGGGCCACAACGTGATTGCTGGCCCTGGCGAGTCCAGTATCAGGGTCTTTTTGAAGAGCTGGGTCCCATTCTTCCTGTTTCCACACTTTCTGTGCCCTGGTGCCGATGTGTGTGTATTTAGAGTACGGTAGTAGTGGTGGAGTACCTGGCTGACTGTCGAGTTCATACATGTTAAGGGACGCATTTGGAATAGGGAGTTTGTGGTTGGAGCCTCTTTCCAGGCCTCTAGTTTGGGGAGGGGACTTCAACGCACATCACTGGTCTTGAGGTAGCCGCAGGTGTAGCCCTACACGGCGTTATCTTGGTGGACACACTAGACAAGCAAGATTTAGTGCTTGCACAGGATGGCACTACGGCATTTGTCAGAAGGAACGATGAAGGATTCAGGAGTCCTTTTTGGATGATTTTTTTCGTTCGTCTGAAATATCCCATATGTTTGCTTTTCAGAAATTGCAAGATCTGTGTGGGAGTGATCACTTCCCCATGGCTCTCTGTCACTGCCTTGGTACTGCTTAGAGTTTTGGTGCCATTGTGGGGATTAGGATGCCCTGTCCTGTGGTCCCGGTGGGGTCGTTTGGGCTATGGACTGCCAAATGGATTGGTGGGATAGGTGTACGGAGATCAAGAGTGAGGGAGCGGCGGGGTAGAGGAAGAACTAATCCTGTGTGGTAGACTGTGGATTGCAGGAGGACTACTTGTGACCTCAGGAAATCCTGGCAATGGTTTTGTCGTCTCCAGTGTGAGGAAAGGTGGTACACCTTTGTTTCGACTCAGACGCTGTTCGTCCTTTTGGTTGCGTCTTAGTGCACATATCACTGAGGGATTTTCCCCTTCGGAGGGTTGGTGGTTACTCAGGCCGCAAGACTTTGTCCCTCTCAGTGGCCTGGGTCTTGGTGCCGAGGGATTTGGTGTTGAGAGGCCGTGGGATGGCTGCAACGACGGTTTCCACAGCTTCTCCATATTCCTTAAGCTAGGGCCTTAGTGGGCCTCTTTGCCTTGATGCTATGGCTCCATACTATGTATTCTGTATACTCTATATCTTTATTAATGTATTCCAGTAATGCTATGTACTTTGATGTATGGTCCAGTCCCTGGAGATCAGAACGGGATCTTCAAGATCGGAGTCAGCTTAGCGTAGTCGGATGGTGGCATGCCAGAGTCGGGGCTGTCCTCTGAAATAAACATTTACGATAAGCTAAGTGGGAGGTAGTACATTCTAGGAAACCGAGCAAGGTTGATAGGAGAAACTAACCTTCCAGTTCCCCCGGATCGGGAAAAAGTGATGAGAGGCGAGTCATTGGGTGAGTCCCCGGCCGAATTAGGTGGTGTTGGAGCTGGAGGGACCCAGGCAATGAGGGGGCCGTCACCGGGGAGCACTTGACCAGGTCATGGAAATAATTGTAACCATGAAGGAGCATGGGGAGCAGACTTCGAAGGTAGTCGGTCGCTCCTGACCACCGATCTTCGTCGGTATTGGTGGCGATGGTGTTGGCTAGCTCCAGAAGAGCTGCGTGGAACTTGCTGAGATTCTGAAGGTTTGCATGGGATTCAGCCATCCTGGAAGCTTAGTAAATTGGAAGTGATGCACGAGCATTTGCACGTTTTGGATTAGTAGCCTTTTCCACGAGGAACGTGGATTTGTTATTTCAATAAATCAATCGATCAACTGATAGTGACTACTGAATTTAACAATGCTTAACTCTTAACGATTGGAAGCTTAATTTCGAGTTAAAGTTAGCTGATTGTTACCGATATTTGACAACCGATTTTGACAATTAAGATTTTGAAGTAAAAATCTGTCTTAGTTGATTATAATGGTGACCGATGATTGGTGGTTACGGTTTTCAAGTGAATTTTCGTGCATCAAGCACTTAGTTTTTTTTTCTTGACTGTTTTTGCACTGATTGATTGTGATTGTATTTTAAATGTTGGAAAATCGTTTTTGCTTCTGCATAATTTTCGTGAAAATGTTCAAGTAATTAAGTTTACGTAGCGGGTTTTTACGGGAATAATGTCTGAATTTTGACGCTCAAAGGTTTCCCAAATCTTACAGAAAACGTTACTGATATGCATAGGTAATGTCACCCTGCTGGAACAGTCAAACGATTGAATTATTGGCAGATAAAAAGCTTAAACGTCCCCATAGCATCCTTAATTTTAACTTGTTATTAATGCGCGCCTTCTTGGTATTATTTTTGAATAATTTCTGAGAACTTTGATTATTGTATGTACAAATAGTTTTCACTTACCTTGACGAAGCTAGGGCGCTTCTTTTTGGGGGCGGGACCTCTGCAACAATGGTTTCCACAGCTTCCCCTATTCCTTAAGCTAGGGCCTTAGTGGGCCTCTTCACCTTGAAGCTATGGCTCCATACTATGTATTCTGTAAACTCTATATGTTTATTAATGTATTCCAGTAATGCTATGTACTTTGATGTATGGTCCAGTCCCTGGAGATCAGTGGTCTGGATGGCTCTGGCCTTGCCTGCCCTAGGGGTAGCTGCTAGCAGAGATGGCTCATGGGATACCAGGATATAGTACAGGATGTACCTTGCACCATCAGTGGCAGGTACTGACGGCAGCTCTAGGTACTTAAGGCCTTGCAGCCCCTTGCAGCCTCACTCTGGGAGCTAGTCCCTAACCAGCTAAGAACTCTTCCTGAAGTGTGCCACTCTGCTAGTAGCCCTGACCAGAGCATCCTTGAACCATTGGACAACATCTCCTGAGGACAGACTGCGTGGCCCTGGAATAAACCCTGAATTTACCATCCTTCTGGCGTTCTTCCTTGTTCGGGCATAGCGGGGTTGCATGGCTGAAGCCTTTAATGAGAATTTTGCAAGTATCTACAACTCCCCCAAGGCCCGGGACCCTCCCACCTCTAGGTGGTGCGGGCCCCTTGAAGCGGGTGCCCCATTGTCCTGCTGGGAATTGGACGCAGCTCTGGGGTTGTGGGAGCCCCTGGGATTGATGGTATCCACTATAGTCAGTTTCAGGGCCTTGATACCACTGGTTGAGTAGAACTGCTCGGCATCTTTCAGGACTGCTTTGATGGAGGGCTACTTCCCGAGACCTGGGCGGTTTTTATTCTGACCACTGTATTGGTCAAGGGGAAGCCTAGATCCATGGTGCCCAAATTACACACCTATTGCCCATCTCTCGTGCGTGCAGAAGCTCTATGAACGAATCTTGGTTGGTAGACTTAACAATACTCTTGAAGACGCTGGAGGGTACTGTTGCGCTCAGTTCGGGTTTAGGAAGCATAGAGGGGCGTACGATGCCATGCTCTATTTGATTAGGGAAGCTCTGATTAGGGAAGGCTGGTTAGACCGTAAAGTTGTTGTTGCAATGTTTCTGCACATTAAGGCTGCTTACGATGTTGCGTATGTAGCCTGGGTCTGGACGGCACTGCAGGGGATGGGGGAGTCGGTGAAAAGCTGTGAGAGGGAGTCCTCACTCTCCTTGTTTTTGGTCCAGTGTGAAGGCTACGAGCAGGGGACTGCCTTAAGTTCAACTCTCTTTGCAGTGGCCATCAGTGCTATGCTTGTTGAGGTGAGTCTTCACTGCAGCATTGTAGCTTATGCTGATGATGTTGCGGTGTGGCTTGCTGGTATGGATGTGGGACAGCTACTTGCCTCGCTTGAGGACGTTATCTGTATGGGGATCGATTTGTTGGCAGAGAGGGGCCTCTCGCTCTCAATCCCCAAAACGGAGCTGATGGTGTTCTCTGAGTGCCCGGTGGTGGAGTCTCCCTTAGGGTAGGGGGGGAGAGGGGAAGGGGGCTGTTGCCCACTCGGCTAGCAGTATTAGGTATTTGGGGGTACAGACTGGACTCGCACATTGGTTGGCTGCTGATGTCAAAGTTGTGAAGGAGACTGTCGCTACTAAGCACGGGATCCTTAAGTCACTTGCCTTAAATCGGGTAGTGGAAAAGAGGTCTGTGCTGTTTTCCCTGTATAAAGCTTATGTTCGGTACTGTGTAGACTACCACCTCCTTTTTTTGTTGAATTCACGCAGTGCAGTCAATGGTGTTCAGGTGTCCTTGAACGCCTGCCTTCGCACGGTGATGGGCTGCTTGCCATCAACTCCGGTTCCTGCTTTACTCGTAGATTATCCGGTCCACATCAGGGCAAAAGGGGCAATATCTGCACTCTGTCTCAGGGTGATCGCTAGGGGAAGTGGAGACCCAATATCCAGGAAACTTGTTTGGTACATTTCTCTGGACTAGAAGGGCCTTGAGGATCTTGGGTGTGGGTTCCTCCCTACTTACTGAGCAGGTCCTGGGCGGATTCCCAGCTCTGAGTCTTGTCTCGGGACATCATCCGTGGTGCTGATGTCGAAAGATTCTTCCGCTCTTGTCCTGCCAGCTACAACCGAGGAGGGTTGGGGTGTGTGTGGATATTTTCTGTGATGCATCCTTCCACTGGGAAGTTTGGGAGGGTGGTACTGGGGTTACAGTTATTTTCTGCCCTGCCTCCCATCTGTGTTCGTGGGGGAACTGGTCGCCATCTCGATTTCTATTGACATTGGCATGAACCTACGGTTGGAAAAGTTCAGAATTCTGACTCGGCTACTGCCATAAAGTGTCTCCACACTGGCTTTGAGTCGCAAGATATTTGTTATCCGGTTATAGTGGAAATTGGTTTCTGGACAGACGGAACAGAGTTGGGTTCCCAGTCGCCCCTAGGGACCTGCTCCCGAATGTAAGGGCAATTTCGACCTGTGAGTGGCAACGTAAATGGGACTTGAGCACAGTTGGTAGGTACTTATAGTATATAGCGTAAGCATTCTCGTTGGCCGCAACGACCGGGTTGCGCGGCTAGGTCACTTAGTGCATGGGGATCCTTAACAGTACAGCAAACTGCAGTATCTCAAACCTTACAGGTAAGTTTATTTGTGTTCCTTTGCTGTTTTGACTTCGCATCATTTAAACCTTACCTTAAGTATCAAACGAGTTCGTTTTTGTTTTCTAATAAACTAATTCGTAATTACGATATAGTTTCCTCAAAATGGGAGGTGGCGTCTGTGTCTTGTGTTTTCTGTGTCGTATAGTCACTGCATTTAGGTATCGTGTGGTTCTTGGCTGTCGGACTGTGTTCTGGCTTTCTGTATTCAGTATTCTGTATTGTAATTTTTGAATATACTCTATTAGGGTAGAGCGCTTGGCTTGTGGCCACTGCTCTCAGTAATAAATTAAATTCAGTTCAATTCAAAATGCGCGTGAATTGTCGGTTACCAGCATTGGGTTAGCATCTGTTTAATCTTAAGCCTACGACTTGTGGCTGGCGTTTGCTTATTTGCATTGTTGACTAACGGTGGTGCTGCCCACGGACTTGTTGTTGTAGCTGTCTTCCTAGATATCAAGGCAGCCTACGACACGGTGAGTGTTGAGTGGATCAGAGCGGCCATGAGTGGGATGGGGGTCAGCCGAGGACTGATTGCTGCCATTGTTGCGCTGCTTGGAGTCAGGCGTTTCGTCACTAGGGCCAATGGGTACTGGTCTCGGGAGGATAGTTCGGGTCGGGGGCTCCCTCAGGGGAGCTGCCTGAGCCCGACGTTGTTTGCAATTGCTATTAATGAGGTTTTGATCACAATGGGTGCCGCAGCAAACATGGTATGTTATGCCGATGACATTGCCATGTGGTTTGTTGGATCGGATGTGGATAGCTGCACATTACAGGCGCAGGCTGCTTTGGATCAGATCTCGGGACTTCTTCAAGAGAGAGGGCTGCAATTGGCTCCAGCGAAAACGGAGCTGGTTGCTTTCACACGGTCTGCGGTAAGGCGTCAGAGCCTGCTCTCAGTTGTCGTCGACGGTGTAGCTGTCGTGCAAAAGTCGTCAGTGAGATATTTGGGGGTTCTCTTGGATGATCGTTTAGAGTGGGGTGAACATGTTAGGAGTTTGAGGGAGAGGGTAAGCGCCCGAACTTCTATTCTGCGGAGATTGGCTGGAGTCAGGAATCTGAAACGCGGCTCGCTTCTTGCTGTCTATAGGTCATTCATAAGGTCGCTTCTGGACTACCACCTGCCGTTCCTGTGCACAGCGAAGAGGCATATCAGGTCCTTACAGACAGCGGTGAACGAGTGTTTGAGAGTCATCACTGGGTGTTTGGTCTCCACCCCTGTACAAGCGTTGTGGGTGGAAGGGAATGAGCCACCGCTGCATATACGCTCTGCGGAACTTTTGGTCTCCCTTTGTATGAGGAATGTCAGCAAAGGTTCTGCTGATCCGATAGGCAGGATACTTTGGGATTACTGCTGTCTTGGTCCGCGAGCTCGTGAGGCCCTCGGGGCTGCGGGACGCGGTGCTACCTTGCTGTGTGAGCTTTCTGCGCTCAACCTACTAGACGTAGCTATCGTGACTCCGCCGAGCCCTTGGGTTTGGTGCCCGGAACTGGCGGATGCATTTTCTGGGGAGAGCACAGATTGCGATATCTATTGTGATGCCTCCTTCTACAAATCTGAATGGGCTGGAGGCATCGGAGTTGCTATTCCGTCGCTGAAGCTATTTGTGACGCGCAAAGTTGGCGCTGTGGGGTCAAGCACCATCAGTGAGCTGGTGGCAATCTCGGTTGCCTTGGATGTGGCCTTGGACCTGGTGTTACCCTCCTTCACGGTGTACACGGATTCGAAATCTGCCTTGCTTTCCATACGCCGGTCGCTGAGTTCCTTGGATCTTCGGAATCCGCTCATTTTTTCAATTTGTTGGAAACTTCGCGCGGCTCGTCAAACGGGTATTGCTACTCTCGGTTGGGTGAAAGGACATGCTGGAGTTCACGGCAATGTCCTCTCCGATGGTCTAGCCAGGGAGGCCCATGGAGCTGCTACCACGGAAGTGTCTCTCACTTCCTCGGTTCGGATGAAAGCACCAATCCTGCAGGACTATTTTCTTCAAGAGTGGAACTCTGAGTGGAGCACAACTGACTGTGGGCGTGCCCTGTTCCGAGTTCAGCCACGGTGCCTCTTACATTCGGTTCTTGACGATCTTCCTTTATGGGCTGTGAGAGCGTTGTCCAGGTTGCGTACGGGACACTCCTTGCTCCGATCTCACCAGCACAGGTTGGGGTGGGTAGCCTCCCCCTTGTGCCTTACTTGTGGTGTGGAAATGACCGCTGAGCATTACCTTGTTGGGTGTCGTCTGTACGCTACTCAGAGGGCGATTATTACTCAGTGGAGTGTGTCTCGTCCGACACTATCGGACTTACTTTCTTTCAGAGGTGGGCGGGGGTCCCTGTATCGGTTGCTAGATGTGGCTAAGTACGTGCGAGCGACAAGGATGCAGCTGTAAGTAGATGTATGGTGTGGGTGATATGTGTACTTCTGCTCCGCACTGGCCTGGGTTGAGTAGGGTTCTCGGGTTGTGAGCATGGTGGTGCTTCGCTGGTTTCAGTGTAGTAGTGTGATGGAGTGTGATTTTGGTGTGTGATGTAGGACTGTGTAAAACGGCGGGACTGTGTACGTGGTTGGATGTTGTTGGATTTTGTTGGATTTGTGATGTAAGGAGCTATTTGTAGTTTTTAATTTTGGGATAGAGCGTACGGCCTAGGGCCAAAGCTCTTGACAATAAATTGAATTGAATTGCTGTTTTTTACTTAAGGAAGTCGAACCCAAATCTGGTAATCTGCCTCACTGTAGACGACGAGAGGACCAATTTAGCTGGAGAAACCCAAGCGGAAAACCCAGGATCTTTGACATGCCGCAATCGACATGAACACGAGACACCACAGGGCCCTTCTCGTCCCGAATATGCCCTAATAAAATGTTTTAAACCAATGTAAAACAATAAAACTGGTGAGTTAGAGCCCCATAAATCCGGGAACTACCAATTTCTATTATTAAAAAAAAAAAAAAACCACGATCCGTACAGCCGTATCTGTAAAACTGGCTAAACTTAGCTTTATACAGCAAATCCAAATACTTTGGGCTGTAAGAATTGTTTAAAAATGCCCGACCCCCAATAAGGAAACAAACACCAGTTTCGTGATTCCTGCAATAAATTTTGGTATATGTATTTGTTTCGCACTATACCTACATACCAAATTCGGTTTAAAAATATTGCACTATGGCGGCGATATTACAGGTACATTCAGCCTGCCTTATAACAGCCACGCGCAGATTGCGCAGATTACCATCGCACCGTTTCGCGAGACTCGGCGTAGTAATACAAGGCCAACTGAGATAGTAGCTGCGTTTTTCCCAGCGAGGAACGCAGCTACTATCTCAGTTGGCCTTGGGCGTAGTAGACGAAACAGCATGAACGCGTTAATTGTGTCGTCACAAACTGGAAAGATTTTTCTATTTTAACATCACGCTTTTTAATTTTTTTAGGCTAGTATCTTATAATTTTCTTCTACGATCTATGGGCATGAATAATTTTAATTTTTATCGCATTAGTTTTTTAGATTTTTGATCTCACGGTAATTATTAGCAAACGACTGAAAATTAGTAGATGCACACGAAACGTCATGGCTGTTGTAAGCGTGCAAAGGATCATATAATCGCAGGTTGGTATTAAATTAGTTCCCGATATTCAACAGAAATTCTCCTAGACGCCACATTTTAAAACGGATTTTTAGCAAGGGAATGACTAACGGTAAGTAAATAGACCTTTGGGGCCGTACTTGATGTGGAGGATCGAGAAAAATGGCGGTGGGAGGAATGTACCTTTTTAAGCATACCAATTTCGGTTTACCATGAATAACTGATGGGGGGCCCTTACACGTAATAAAACCGTTAAATTTGCCAAAATTATCTAAATTTCACAGCCCAGGTTGAAACACATGCACCCAAACCGGTTGCGCCACCGCGTAGCAAATACGCGAAGCTCTTGTTGTCAGCAGCGACACGCACGGCGAATGATGGAAGCGTACAAATGGCAACAACGATGACGGCGACCTCGCACGGGCAAAAGAAGAAAAAAAAACATTAACAGGCAACTCAGAGAAGAAGGGCTTAGTGCAGGCTTGTTTACGACACCATTGCCAAACGGGATAGGGACTTAGTGCACTTGAGAGCAATAGATAAATCGTCTCCCTTTCATCAGGCCCATTTTTCATGCCTTTCGTAGCGGGTTGCTGCAAGCTATCTCGCTCTCCCTCCCCCCTCCCCTCCTCTCTCGCCTTAGTAACAACAGCAACAACAACTAACGTCTAAATTCTGAATGTGCCCTCGCCAGCCAGAGAGAGAGCCGGATGATGGTCGAGTTGCCGAATTAAGCTCGCTTTGCTCCAGTTTACATTTATTAGCCGAGCTGATGGCCCGGACTGGATTAGAGCTGAGGAAATAACTCACAACACATCCACGGCGTTCCGCATGCATCGCGCAGCCATGGGAGATGCCTCTCCTGTTCCTGGCGCGATATACAACGCGAAACACGGGCCGCCTCCCAATTTCATTTTGCCGTTCACGTTTGGCCGCAGCACCAGGCGGTTAACGGCTTTAGGAAGGCCAGAATTCATTTTGAGTGAATCTCATATCCCTTCCAAAACTGGCCTCCCGTTTTCCACTACGTTCCGTCCGCCCAACATAGCTTCCCCCCCCCATACCCCCCCCCCGCCCCCTCCTCCCGTATCAGGATTTTAAGCAAAATACATAGTGCCGGACGCTGCAAACTTTCGCGATGTTGCAACATTTTGAGTAAACCAAATTCCTGACGAGGGGTCGTCACTACCACATTGTTATTGCCTAAAGAAATATAAGGACGAAATATTAACCTTGCTTCCCAAAATTAAGGTCGAACCATTTCTTACTTCTTGCATGCAAGAGAAGACGCCATGTTGACGTCATGTTGGCTATGGAGCTAGCTAGCATCTGAAGCCGGTCGTTGAGCTATCAGCAAGGGGCATTGCCTACAAAAGGAGATTAAAAAAAAATAAAACAACAGCTTCTTTAGTCAAGATCATAGGTAGTGACGCTTTTCTGAAAACGTGTCATAAAATAATACCAGCTTCCATTAACGCCACCAGAAGGCAGCACTTGTCAGGTTCCCCCAGGAGGCGAAGCTTTATATACAAAATGGCGGCATCGTTGCCATGGTAACCATGGTAATAGCGACACAACCTGCGGAAATTGACGAAATACTAGTGCTTGGGCAACATCGAAGTTGAACTTATTCTGTGTTCGATTCAAACTATGTTCTGTGTTAGATTTAATAAACATGCTGCAACTCGTTTTTTGACCAATTATCACACG
>JAHWFP010089705.1:0-11734 GCA_023313725.1 Lithobius niger
CAAATGACATAGTTTGTTATTATACAAACGTGCAGTCACATGCAAGCAACATGTGACTACTCAGTTACAGAAAGGTAAGACGCATCTGTGGCCATCCACTGTCAGATGGCACTAGAGGATCCAGGATGAAATTTTACGAGGGGCGATTTCGCATAAGTTAGGCGTCGAAAACATAATAGGTTTTCAATCTTGCCTCAGTTTACAAATTTTAGGGGAAGGGAGAAAACACAAGCATTTTTTTTTACCATCAAAAGAAAGCGTTTCGTACCCACCAATTCCTCTTTAAACTAAAAATTTAAAACACAATAAATTCGTTTTATTCTTCGAGTTTTCTTATTCGATTACTTATTACTTGTTTGAATCTTCATGTCGTGGATTTTTGACCTCGAGTTATTATTCTGCTATTTAAAAATTAAGAAATAGTTCTGAAACAATAGAGTAATAGGTAAAGGTAAAGAATTAATATTTTTACAGAATTTTTACGTTGGTTTCGTCCTTTGATTTTGCTTTCGTCCACTTTCATTTTGCTTTCGTTCATTATCTTATTGCGCATGATACAACAATGGACGAAAGTAAAATAAAAGTGGACGAAAGCAAGAAAAAAAGGACGAAACCAACGTAAAAGGCTGTAATTGTGATGCTTTTGTAAGTGTGCCTCTGTCTGTATAAGGAATCATAATCATTTACACAGTCAGTGAAGATGATTTTAAACAATAATACTGTATTATCAGATCGAATTCTGATTCAGTTTTAGAAGGAGCGATCATCCCTATCGCCACCCTCTGCATCCGCGTCTAACAGATGACGTCATACCAAGATCATTCATAATGACGCATGGTGGCATTGTGGCAACATACACCACACCTATATAAAGCTGTACAGTCAATAAGCTTACTTAAAAGTCTGTAAGCAAAATCTGCAAGTCTTTGCGTCGTTCTACACTCACCTAATTGAGAACTATTAATTTAACAGTTTACCATTCGAGTCCATCGAAAAGAAGTAGGGGGCTGTAGATGCTCCACCACATCTCCCTGACTTGCACCAAATACTTTGCAATTGTCTAAATCCTTATGGCTTTCAAACTGCAGGACATCCAATGCAATCGCTTTTGTTGGAAGATCGTAGATTACGTATGAATGAGATTTACGAGACCCCGCAGAATCAACAAGCCTACGGTTCACTCCTTCCAAAGTACTTTCACTTTGATGTAGAGAGAATATTTCCATCAAGAACATTGAATAAAATAGGTCTTCGTATAATGGCTGGTGTGAATCTGTGTGTGACATTCCCCATTCGGAATGGTAAGTAAGGTTTCATGGTTTCTAAGGACTAAGTATTTAGTATCAACACGGCCCTACGAGTATGATTTTTAAATGCATGTTTTATTATTGTAGCTGTATTTCAAAAAGGGCTGGAAAGGCATGAGCAGCCATTATAAAGAGGGTCAGTTAAGTTGTTTTCCAGCTCGATGGCTAAAGTACTACTGAACAACTAGTTTTGAGAGCAAGAGGAGGCATTAATTGGAATAAGTAAATGACTTTGCGAAACATTATTTGGGTTCTTCCACTGCTTACTTCGTAAATATGCATCACACACTCATAAATTATGAGAAGTTTGTTCTCTACAAGCTTCTAATAATTTAGAAGCTTGTAGGCCGCAAAGAACCATTACCAATACAAACGACAAATCGTAAATCACACCAGAGTTGTACGACCTACGTCGTAACTGAAAAACGTTCAGTCGTGCAAGGCAGCATCGCTCTCCCATTAATCGATCTTCCCTGACGTCCTGCCTTTGTCGATCGTGAAATCCCAAGGTAAGTGATTCGAATTAGATTCGTGTACCAGAATTATGCAGACTCGTGCCCTCCCCCCTTCCTTTGCTGGGCATTCAGCTGCTGTTTTGCTGCAATGTTGCGAAAGAGCGAAAGGGGAAAAGGCCAAAATTTGAGCCCTCTGGGCAGCAGTAGGATCAGCTTCCCTCAGGTACATTAATAAAAATTAATTTAAAAACAAAAATCACAATTTAAAGGTAAAAGTATTCCCCTATTTCATTTGTGTTAAACTGAATATCCGTTTATTTGACTGTGTATGTTAAGTGAAATGATGCATTGAAGGGAAATACGGGATTTATTTCCAGTTTCCATCGCTTATAAAAGCAAAATCATAATATCCGAGATAATTAGGGAACCACAACCCCTTTCTGAAAAACATCTGAATCCATCCTTGGGCACAGGAACTAAACATGGAGCAAATATGCCATCATCCAAATCGCAAAGCTCCTTAATTGGGCTCCATTATGGGGTTTCCTCGGCAAGTTCATTCGACTGGAAGAGAGTTATCACAGGAATCAGTACAATGTATACGCCATGTGTCCTCCCTCCATAATAATGTAGGCCTGCTGATGAATGACGATGTTATTGCACATGGCGGCTGACTTCTATGCATAAAAACCCTGGCGTCGTGCAAGGATTATTCCATTTTGGTAAACATCTAAACTGTCGGGTGGAGTGGCTTTGGATTTCAGGTGCCTCTACAAGAACAAGTCTAGCAACGTCAAATCGGGCGACCTTGCCGGCCATAGGAAAGTTCCACCATAACCTATGCACTGTTATTCAAGGGGTTAATTTTCCACTTCTGTACGGCTGCTGTTCTGGCAGGAAGATCCATCATGTTGATACCACATTGTAGTACTTCATGACTGTTGTATATTGTAAGTATATGATGCCAGACGTGCTTGTGAGTTCTGCCCAGTCAGAAGGCTCATTTTTACTTTTCAATTTTTCACTCACAAAATTGCTACTTCCGTTCACATCGTAGTTATTTCCAGCGAAGGCAAATCATAAGAAAAGTCGGAAAGTGACGGGTTAAGAGGTTGAGGTAACGAAGACCATTACGGATGCCCTGATAGACAGATGGGGCCACTAGTCGGTTTCCGCAGATGCCACACCATACATTCGTCGGCCACTTGCACCTGAATGGTGTATGCCTGTCGTCCAATGAGAGATTTGTGCCTTACAATGCCATCACGAGTAAGCTTGGCTGCATCCGATCACACAACACATTGACAGTAATATAAACCGGGGATCGTCTCGAAGCCATTCAAGCAAGTTACTACAATATTCTAAACGCCTTATGCTATCGCCTTCATGTAACCCTGCTGAAAAATCTTTGTGGTACGATGGTAAATGGGTTAGGCGCAGTAACTTCCCTTGAGCGTGAACGACTGTAGATTCTGCAGTGACATTCCGTGTCCGGTGTGTGGATGGGCAATGAAGATGGCTAGAATTTCAGCATTATCCACTCTGTGTCCTGCATTTACTGGTCGCCCTAGGCGTGTCCTGTCATGGGTACTGCCTTTTTCCCTTACGCTTGCTATCAAATGTGGAATATTTACCTGCGTGGGACAACTTCCATCTGGAATCTGTATTTGATTTATCTGGTCCGCAGCCTGTGCATTACGATTGCACTCTCCGTATATAATAAGTATCTCGCACGTATCTGCCTTTGTATATCGCAGCATGCAGTAAAGTGACACGTGGAATACAAGCTGGCTTCCTATTAGTTACCAAAAAAGGTTACGGAACAAAGAATAATCCAAGTAGTTATTGCATACTCGAACACGACTTGGACAAAAGTAGCCCTTTCAACCTGTAAACGGTCAAAACAAATCTTAAGGAAAAAGAATCCACGAGAATAAAGTTTCTAGAACACAAATACTGCACTGGGAAAAGAAAAGAAAGAAAGAAAGAAATTGTAACCCCACAAGGCTATTAACGTAAACTTTCAACAACTCGGACTTCATAACACTTTACAGTTATAAGAGTGTGTACCTTTACCCAAATCTCACGTTAGCAGTCAAATTCGAATACGTTAACGGTGGGGTTCACGGTACACATCGGCCGAACTTCAAGGGAGGTCGATTAGCCAGAGCTTGATACTTGCGTGCCCGACTGATTGTTGGATGAAATGTCATTCTGGGGTCGCAATAATTATACTTACGTACAGCATACATCCTTGAATTCTGGTCCGATTTTGGTTCTGTTTTTTGAATTGGTAATGTGATGATGTTGCCTGCAAATTTCTAATTTCTCATGACGTGTGGTGCATGATTACTAAATCAGCAGGGGAATGGCCCTGATAGAATTTTGGTAAAGGTCATCCACTTTTTATCAAATCAAGCCCCCGTTTCTTGTCCTACTCACATCACCGTAGTCTCATAATATGTCGTTCAGTTGTACGTTAGCCATCCAGCTTGATCACTTTCCCGCATGCAAAACTTTAAAACACTTGAAAATAACTTTAATTTGAATTTTGCGGAACACGTTCCCAAACAAACTGAAAAAAAGGATATGCTAATCGATATGCTTTACCAATAAAACCAAATACTACAAGACCAAGTTTTGGTAAATATGGTAGGCGTAGGCATTCTGCGACAGAAAGTAAAAATTCGATGAGCCTTTTGTATGCTTCTATTGGTGAGATATCTGTAATTGTAAAGAACATGAAAACAACAAATGCAACTGGTATTGACGGTTTTGTTTTAAGCCATTTTCAAAAAACTAACTTCAATTCTTCTATTTTAATCTCTAAACTGATCAGCAAAATCATTGATAGCGAATGCTGGCCTGAAGGTTTGAAAAAACAAGTGCTTAGACCCGGTTGCAAAAAAGGACAAAAAAAATGACTTGAATAACTACAGACCCATTTTGCTTTTACCAGCAATTAATAAAATAATTGAAAAGTTTTTTTGCTAATAAAATCACAGAGTTTCTTGATAAAAATAAGTTTATAACGAAGCAACAATTTGGTTTTAGAAAGAATTTAGGGACCAGTGATGCTTTAAAGGAAATTAATGACATGATCACAAAAGCACTTAACAGTGGCAAGCATGTTAGTGCAATACTTAGTGACTTACAAAAAGCCTTTGACACCATAAATCACGCACTTCTTTTTCGTAAATGTAATGCACTAAGTCTAAGAGGAAAAATCTTAAACATTATTAAAAATTACATGGAAAACAGAATCACTATTACAAAACTTAAAGATGAATTTAGCGATATGGCAAATGCAAAGACAGCTGTTCCCCAAGGTTCTGTGCTTGGCCCACTGTTATTTTTAATATACTTTAACGATATTGAAGCCGCTTTAAATCACGGCTCTGTCTTTTTGTATGCTGATGACATCATTTTAATATCAATAAAGGAAAATATTGAGGAAATGCAGGCAAACCTCCAGGAGGATTTCGACAATATTAACGATTGGTTTGTCCTAATTGAAGTATTTATTAGCGAATTCAAGACGTATTTGATCCGTATTATGAATCCACATCGAAATCAGAATTGGACTTAGATATCTTTATTCATAATGAACAATGTAATCGTACAAATTGTATTAACAATTGTATAAAACTTAACAGAGTCAGTGAAGTGAAATATTTGGGTTTTACTCTGGGTAGTGAATGGAATTACAACAAACATATTAACACTATCATTATTAAATTAAGAAAAATAATGCCAAGTCTTTATAAAATCAAGAATGTTCTAAATAAAACAAACAAATTAAAAAGCCTTATACTTTAGGAAAAGCACTTACCAGTACACAGTACCATTTGCAAAAAATGTGTATGGAGAACGTAACAGAGAATACACTGTACCAAAACTTTTTAACAGCTTGCCTGAACGCTTACTTAACGTTGAAAAATTAAGGGAATTGAAAAGGACGCTAAAAGCATATATGTGCCTTAAAAATATTTAAAGATGAACTGTCACTTTTTCTTCTCCTTTCACATAAAACTTTGTACCTTTTTTGCTGTGGTAATCAATTTATAATATCTTTGACCCACTCTGTCTTTAACTATGGAATTGCTTGTATTTACGTTATTGCCTTATATTTTCTCACCGTATTAGTGTTATTATTAAGTTACTTTTTTCAATTATGTGAAATATTGTTGAAATATTAAGAAATATTGAATATTGTAGACTCCTACAAGTTTGACATAACAAACTTCGAATCAATATGCAATAAACTATCATTTATTCATTAAAAAAAACTACTTAACTCACCACCTTCTGTAAGGATTATTTTATTCAGTGTTCATGCTGGGGTTATCCCATGTACTACAGCAAACTGAACTAGCACGGTAAATGATATTTTATGTCGATCTGAAGGGCTTTTATGAAACGTTTTTCTTTGCCCAGCTAAACCCATTGGCACACCAAGCCGTTGATTCGAATGCCTCGCTCAAGCCAGCTTACAGCAGCTGAAACACGTCCCCACACGCGCAAAGTGAGCAAAGCGAGCTGCAACAGCCCAGTGACCAGCGTCCTGGTCTCTAAGCCAAGTGAACGCGGGTCGAGTCCCACGAACGACCCACCTATCATGTGGGACTTTAAAAAAAAGGAAAATCACCAGAAAAAATTGGTGACTGAAAGGGTTAAGAAACGTTTTTCTTTGCCCAGCTTAATAAGGCTTGAGGCTTAATGAGGCTTAATGGGGCTTGAGGCTTAATGGCACGTTTACAACAAGGTCATTAGCGTCAACCCCAGTCACACGTTACGGAGATGTTAAACAAACTCTAAATCTGGATCTTATCATACATCGTACCTCTTGCACAAATTTTAAAATTCCGGGCAAAAGGACATACTTATCATCCACTTTACATGGTGTGTCTCGTGGAAGATGGAAACGACGACGGATGGTGACAATCAACAAGCGAGTGACGAACCGTAAGTGGCCGTCGACGCCAATGCCATTCAGTAGGGATAACTCCTTTTAAATGAAGCAATGAGTAATGTTGGTGTGACCAATACGCAAACGGGATAACACCACCTTTTCCCGTTGACTATGGCGACAAGCCGAGTGCCATTCCTGGACAGTGCCTTTAATAGTCCCCAACTTATTGCCTTCTTGGAGCCACTGAACCGTATAATTATAAGTGAATTTGAATGTAATGCTTCTTTAAAATGCGTCCATCTTTTTAATACTTTGCGCACACTGAAGTACACAAATGTAACAAAACTGAATTACTGTTGAGAAAATTGTAGCACGAGAAAATTGCAGCAGCCTAGGAGGTTTGAACATACGTGAGTCCGACCATTCAGTCCTACAAGATACTCGTTTAATTGATCAAGTTTTCCAAAACAGTGGTTTTCGTTATCAAAGTGGAATGTATCTGCGCAAGGCACAGAAACTGTGCTTTGAGAACGAAAGCTTTCATTTTTGCAAATTTAGTCAATTAAATAGTGTCCAGTGGGAGCGAATGTTCCAACTCGCCTTTGTTTAGGCACTGCTGTTGAATATTTTGAAGTGTAACAGTGTAACCCAAGGATCCATTCATCCCCCTCTATTCCCTGATTCACTGATCCCGGAATGTGAGGGAAGCAGTGTTTGGAAATTGGAACGGCGAGATGATGAAGTAGGTTATGTGATGCGAGAGTACGAACGTCTTCAAAAGAGTATTTGAGACAAGTGGGTTATTTGATGGAGAAGCGGGTACGTCTATACACAAGGATCGAAAATACCATTTCTGTAGAATGCCAAGAAAAGGTTACTGCGACATGAGGAACTCTGACAAAAACAAATTTTGTTTCCCAGCAACCATTGCTTTTTCAATCAAACCCACTGATTGTCCGGTTCTACGTTTCCGGAGTAGGGTTGGGTTGTTTCGGGTTGCTCGGCTTATTTGTGACAAAAATAGAATTGCCACCAAGTTTTTGGTGGTTGACGTTGTGGCATAAACCTATACTGCAAGCGTTAATGTAGCAAGTGTAAACTTGATATATTATGAAATCAGTAATTTTCAAGGTATTCTTGTAAACTTTGTACTATTCGGTAAGACTATACTTGCTATTTGATATCAGGACTTCTAACAGATGAAACTTAGTGGGAATCTTTAATAAGTTTTGTTTTGGAGAGATGTACACTGTTAAAAAAAATCACCTATTTTCCTTTTCAATGACCAGTCAGAATTGACGGCAGTGGATCGTTTCTAGAAGCGTACTAGCACTTCGCCCGTCAAGTTCAGGTTATTGGTTTTCAGAGGTGTCCACCTGTTGGCATCAACTATGCAAATCAAGTGATTACGTTTATATATCAGTGTTAGTGCGAAGGCTAACTACTACTTCTTTTACACCAGACATCAAAGCTGTTTTTCTGGTATTGAATACTAAATACTAATAATACACAAAGCTGGAAAATTGTGTAGATCGACGGGGTTTACTGAGTAGACAAAAAAAAAGGGTTGTTTTAAGGCTGTGAACAAAGTATTTCAAGTGCGAAAAAGATGCCTCACTCTATATATGTAATAGTTATAGGTGAGAAACGAGCGGTTATCAATTTTTAACCCACAGCTGTCCGGTTCAAGTATGAAAATAGGTCGAGGGCAGAGCTCGAGAATTATTTGCGTACGATATCCGGGAAAACAATCGCAGCCGTGGGTTAAAAATCGATAACCGCTACGTCTTCACTAATAAATTATTTATACCACGGTTGGGACGTCAAGCTAACTCGTATTTAATTAAAACGTGTTTGTGTTTTGTGAAAATTGCTGCAAGAAATACGATAATCGATCAGTATGTTGCTATGAATGAATGTCATTTCATTTTAGTTTATGGAGGGAGGCGTTGGTGGTAGAGGGACGAGTCCTTTGGGTCTAGTTTGTGGAGGGAGGGGAGAGTGGGTGGGAAGAAGACACGCGTTCGTTGGTTAGATTTCACGTTAAGTAAGCTCGCTCGTGCTTTCCACAGGGGTTCGTCACAAAATAAGAGTAGCGCCCCTGTGGTGTTGTCGAAGCTGTTCGAGTGAAAAAACTTCGATAAGAGTCGCAGGAATAGAATGACATTGTGCTGGGACATTTGACAAGGTATGTAATTAATTTTGTGCGTTTGTAGTTTGAGAATTGTTTAAAAAATACGGTAATAGGTATTCGTATGAATGAAGGTCATTCCGGTGAGTGTGTTCCCGGTCGCGTGATCCGGAAGTGTCAAAAGTGTGGGTTATCGGCAAAAGTGTGGGATGACTCGATAACCCACACTTTTTGCGACGGCGCACACTTCCGGTCACGGTTAACGGGATTTAAACTATGGAAATTTAGCGTGGAGTTGGGCTAGCGTGACGTCACAGCCGTGGTATAAATATATGTAATATGCTTAGTTGGGATATGATGTGAGCAGCAAACTCATCATGCCCGGAGCAAACTCAGACAGCTCCGAGTCAAGCAGGCAGAGGCTGCGGGGAGGGCATAAGGGCTACCGAAAAGCCACAAAGGTGAATATGACCACACAATGAGGGAATGTGAGGGGAGTTCGCGGTAAGTGCTGGGTTTAAGGAGTCAGGGGTTGTGGGAACCAGCTAGACCGATGTAAGTTACGCGGGGCTTCAGCTAGTATTATTGATTTCATTGTAGTTATTGATGACTCCCTGGTTGAATGATATCACTACCTTCAAAGGCCGATCGTTTTTGGAAACTTGGTGGGTTTTCATAGCAGTTTTGGCTTTGAGTGGATAACAGCTTTCATAGGACTGTGAACGTACATAAGGTTACACCGTCTTATCTTCATCTGTACCTTTTTTCTAGAGGAATTTTATTTCTATACATTTTCACATTTATAATTTTCAAATTTACCATTGCCAATTAGCCATTACATTAGTCAAATTGACACGGCTCGGTTTATTGTATGACCATTCTTCACATGCTTAAGTTGCTTCAATCCAATTTTTGCACACACTAGCTAACAATCTCTGATTTCGTTCGCTTCGCTCACTCAATAGGCGCATCCCCTTCATTTGTTTTGTTTATCCCTGCACCTTACGCTTGATTTTTCAAGATTCCGTTCATATTTAGTCAGCTCGCTGTGTATGCTCAGGCAGCCGTAGATGCTGTTGTGAGGCGATTGGCTTTGACTGGGTTATCTTTCACTCCATCCAAAACGGAGCTGTTGGCTTTTGTACGCATTACCATGGTGTTTGGGACTCCTATGAGTATTGTAGTGGAGGGGCATGTTATTGTTTTGTCGAAAGAAGTACGGTATCTGGGAATGGTTTTAGACAGTAATCTTTCATGGGTCTACGTTGTAAGCATTCTTTGGGAACGTGCAGCTAGTTGTTTACCATTCTTGAATGTCATGTCTCGCTGCAAGCAAATTCGCAGGAAGGATTTTCTGCCGGTTTTCAGGAGTTTTGTGCGCGCCATAATTAATTATCTTTTACCATTTCTCGTGTGTCACCCACGTCTTCTATAGGTGCGTTACAGGTTAGCATTAATGACTGTTTACGTGCTGTTACTGGGTGTCTGGTTCCGACTCCCGTTTCTGCCCTCCAGGTTGAAGCAGGGGAGCCACCAGTGAAGCTCCGTGCTTCAGTTCTCCTCGACTCATTGTGTTTGCGCAATTGTAGCAGTACTAGAGGACTATTATGTTTTGAAAGAGGTGTTCCTTCTTACCTTAGGTGTGATGATGTATGGGGTGCAACTATTGCGTGAAGTGTTTCGTGAGAGTGACAGCTCCATTTGTGATGTGCAGATTGCTCGTCTGAGGTGTCCGTGGGTATGGGTGCCAGAGATAGTATCTGTCATTGAGGAGTATGCTCACCCTTGTAAGGTATTCTGTGACGCTTCGTATTTGCCAAGGTTATTGCGTGGTGATATTGGAGTGTTCATCCCCGCTCTCAAACTCAGTGGTAGTAGGGCGTTGAAATGTGTTTCGTCAAGCACTATGTGTGAGCTGTTGGCCATGTCTGTGGCAATGGATGCTGTCTCTTAGAGTTGGCTCTCTGCCGTGCTCCACCCTTTATACCGACTCGCGGTCATGTGTAGCGGTGCTCAAAGAGGGCGGTTTTTCATCAGACGTTTTCAGATCACATTGTGTATAAAGTTTGTTTGAAACGTCTGATGGCCTCCCGCCACTCGGTGTTTTCTGTAATGTGGGTGAAGGCTCATGCAGGGGTTGTGGGAAATGAAGAAGCTGATGCGTTAGCCCGTGGTGCAGTGGAGGGTCAGGTGGGCCTCGTGACAGTTGTTAAGACCTCCAAAACCGCCTCCTCACTTCTGTATGCGTTGTTGTACAAGCGGTGGGAACAGGAATGGTCTGCGTCTGCAACGAGGCGTGTCGTGTTTGGAGTACACGCAGCCTCGGCTCTTTGCGTCTCACAGCTGCGTATGTGACATACTATGTTTAGCCCATCATCGTCATCGTTTGGGGCGGGTGGCGTCCCAACTCTGTGATTTCTGTGCAGTTGATGAGACTGTAGATCATTTTCTGTTGATGTGTCCGAAATATGCAACTTATCGGAAAGCGTTGCGCACATGTGTCCTCTCTGCAGGGTTTGGAGCTCTTCTCGCGGCTTCTCCAGATTCGTCTACCAAACGTCGAAAGCTTTGTGCGGTTACTCGATATTGCTTACTGTCTGGCGGTCTTTTGTAATCTTGTTTATCTGTTGTTGCTGGGTTTGTTCTGGTGATTTTTGTTATGCTATGTAGAGGGCGCACGGCTTATAGCCAATGCTCTTAATAAACATCATCAAATCAGCAAACGCTTTAGTTTATATGACTGAAGTTCTCACTGCAGCAAAACTAAAAAAAAAATTAATATCTCCGTTCGTATTCAATATTTTTCGTCCAAACTTGGCCAGATAGTAGATGAATGGGCAGTGGCTAAAATAAGATGCCACGAAAAAAACTACAAAAGAAGTGCTATCTAAAACAAAACCCACAAGGGTGAAAGAACCCGCCAAGTTTC
>JAHWFP010089709.1:0-15724 GCA_023313725.1 Lithobius niger
GTCTGTGCAAATTTTCATCCTTGCACATTCAAATTACTTAAAAATATGCCACATTCGGGAATCCAATATGGACGACGGATACCATCTTGTATTTGACAGATTTGTCCCGCAAGCCCGCTTTTGACCATCCGTATTCCATTTTGTACCGACTTGAATGCCCCCTATGCAAGGTATCAACCTTATACAAGAAAAAAAAAACGAAATTTTCTTTCACCGCCTGTTGGCCACCCGACTATGCTAGTGAGGCCGTTACTTTATCATCCACAAAGGGTCAAAGGGTTTTTAGCAAGCGTTAACCGCACATGATCATCCACAATCAATATTTTAACAATCGGATGTCTACAATCGGATGATCTACTGTTACTTGGCGGCGACACACTGGCGTGTGCCTAAATTATAGTCCTAATATTCCTAAGTGACTGCATGATGTGTGTATTGGTATTGTTACATACGTTTTGAGAGATTCCTGCTTCAAATCACCGGCAAGCAGGTCCAGAATTAATTGTTTTACAGTCATTTTCATGTTTTTAGTTCAAAATATTAATAACTATTATAGTATGCATGGGGCAAAAGGCGTAGTGTCATGTCAGCTACTGGGTGACGAGGGAGACACCCACCCTAACGAGGGGGGAGGGGGGACACCCATCCTGACAAGGGGAGGAGCACCCACCCCACAGAACTGACAGATAGAGGCGTCAAAACAAGGTTTGGCTGAATGTTTATATTACTAGTAAACAGGCCTTGGGCCTATTGAAGGCGGAGCGAACAGATCTTCATTTCAAACTTATATTTAGATTTTATTGTAATGACGATACCACATTTGCTAATGCTCCTTAAAAATCTGGGTGCAATACTCACTCGGCTAAGTTGGGCTCTTTGCCTTTTGGTGTGACGTACTACTGCTCTTTGATGACCTTTTTCTTATTTTAGTTTTTTTTTTAAATATAGGCCTATGATACGTGTCAAATTTATGTTAACAAGCTTTCGTTTGCTCGACCATTTACTTTCTGTTTAGCTATTTGTAGCCTCTTTTCCCAGCCTACACTAAAGATATGAGTCATGCCGAGTAAAAATAAAACAGCACGTATAGCAACCGCTGTTTGAGCTGCCGCTGGCAATAATTCTCATATTGTTTACAGGAACTGCAGAGCAAAATGTAGTCCGTACATTAAAATATTAATAGTAAGGCATTTAACTAGCTGCGAGCCAAACAATAACAGTACGATAGTTTTTTAACAATAAGCAGAAAATTTAAAAGATTCAGAATACTGCCCCTGGTATAATTAAGACTTGATACCGCCACCAACGAAAATATTAAGTCGCACACCTCTATCACACACTGCAACAGTGATCTCTATTACATAATCTAAAAGAAATAACCATCACAATTGTAGGTTAAAAATGTGTTAGCTTTTAGGCCTATAGTTTTAGGTTTTAAGACTAATTTTTAGCATTTAGGCCTAATATTTACCCCCGATTCCATTTCGTAAGCAGCAGCTAACAACTGTTTGGTTCAAGAGTAGGCATATTCTTTCATGCAACACAGAATCGGTTTCGAGATTTCACGTTACCGTGGCAACGAGGAATCTTAAAAATATGAGAGACATGACATATTATTGTTTCGTGTTTGGTGTAAAGTCGTTTCAGGTTACAAATTCGGGATTCCCATCGCTAGTGTAGACGTCACTTTCTTCTCCATGCTGAACTGAATTTCTCTAAGCATTCTTTCTTCAAATGAAAGTAATTTGTGTCGTTAACGGAATCCTTTTTTTTTTTTATGGTTGCTTTTCTTCCTATAGTGGTTAAATGCAACGAACAAATGTTATGATTTCATTGAGTTATGTCGAAAAAGGTTATTTATTAGCTAGAAGGAGGCAACCAAAGTTTGCCGTGTTTTATTTTTAATTTTACTTGACTACCACCAGCATGGTGTATGCTTCGTCGGAATTCCTGTACTATTCAGGATTCCAAATTTACAATGGTGAGTGTAGAAATAAATTCGAAAAAATTGTAATTTCTTCCGTAATAATTGTTCGATTTCGGCAAATTTGGGCTCAGCAATACTCTTGGGGGTGTAAAGCAATGTGCTAAATTTCATTCCAAACCGACGTTTCGTTTGGGCTCCACCCACACTAAAAAAGTGCAACCAACCAACCAAGCAACCAACCAACGGACCAACCAACCTACATTTTGCAATTTCGTGTCCGTTATAGGCTACGCTTCCCTTGCTCGCTCCGCCAAAAAGGAAATTCTCTTTTCAAATGTTTTTTCACTGTTAAGAGCTATCTGTAATTATTATTGAAATAAAAACGTGCCACAGATTCATGAGAGGAGGAAAACGAAAAATATTTGGCTGAACTTCCATGCACATTCACTGTGAAGGTCCCATTTTTTTTTGTAGTTACCCAACTACATTTTTTTGTAGTTATGCTACCTTAACCCACCCTAACCGTTAGAGGTGCATGACCAAGTAGCTGTCTGCAATTTACAGAACTTTACGGAAAACTATAACATGACGACGAAGGAACGGGTTTATTTAACGGTAGGTAGCTTGTATATTCCTTCCTTCAAGGCAGTAAGCTAAAAGGCATGGTTATTCTGAAACAAAAGCAAAAAGACTTGGATACCCACAGGTGCAGCCGAGCCAAAAAAAAAATACACAAATTTAAGACATCTGAATGTAACTGTTTGTGAAAAAAAAGGAATGTTTACAGCCTGCGTTCTTGGGCTTGTGCCTCATTCATAGCTGTGCAAAAATACGTAAGTTTACTTGGAATGCCTGTTATCTATTTTATACAAATACTACTGAATACCATTAGGCTGTTAGCATTTTAATTATTTCTTGTTGTTGGTTTAGTTCTTATTTCTGTCCGTAATTGTACGACTTGTTTTTAGTTCTATCTTGACACACGCTAGTGTGTCGCGCCAAGTTAGACAACAAACTTCACATCAATTCAATTGTCGAGGACGTAAACCATTGTAGCGTGACGCCATATAGCGTAAGTATCTTATATCCTGAAGCATAGTTGGGCACATTTCAGGTACTTGGGGAAAAATAATAATGCGGTGCAAAAGCTTAAATTGTGGTAAAATGGAGAGCAATGACCCACCTGACAATAATTAACTCGTGTAGGAATGCCAGCTAAGGCGCTTTCTGTGCATAATATGACCCTCAATAACGTTGAAAATGTGTTGCTAGTTTCTTATAGCTACTTCTAGTCCGCTCATTCCCATGTTAATTCCCAAAGGGTGATTATTCACCAATACCGAAATATCGGGAAGGCTTCTAGCTATAAAATTGGAAGAATGGCTGTTAGTACGATACGAACTGCATACCAATTCTGGTTTACAGCTTGGGGGTGTAACAGGAATAGCGTGGGAGGGCGCGTAACTACGAAAGTGTTGTTATAACCATTGTTAGTATTGTCGGCATCGTCTCTGAATGTACGGTCAAAGTTCTGACAAAGACAACGTGTATACTGACGTACGTATCTAGACACACGCCAGTGTGTCTTCACAAATCTAAACAACGTTGCCAATGAAATTGTACGTCCAATTCACGAAAAACAAACCAAATGTCAAAATAAAGTCACAAACTGGTTATGAGGCCACCAATTTTGAAGTGGTTCAGCCTTACAAAGGAGTGATATGAACTAAATAAATAAAACAAAACCAAAAACTGATAAAGAGGCGACTAAGTTGACAATGGTTATGCCTGTCAAAAGAGTGACATGAATTTAAATATTGGAAAAATGGCCACTCAACCTATTGTTAACGTGGCACTTTATTACACATCTGCAGACTAGATGAGTTGAGTCTAATATACAATTCGAAAAAAGAAGTGGTATCAAATCACCAAAACATTAGTCAAGTTAATCGCACCAAATAATACTTTGGACGTTAAATGAAAACTTGAACATTTCTATTGAAAGTAGCAATGTTCTAGTTTTCATTTAAGCTTCAAACTATCAGTCAGTGTGATTAACTTGATTATTGTTTTGGTGTGTTGATATCACTCCTTTGAAGGGCCGAACCATTCGGAACTTGGCGGTCCCTTTTACCAGTTTTGGTTTTTGATATGATCGTGATTACGCGGTTTTCCCTGAAGTCTTGGAGCTTGTGGTACCATTAACGAGGATTGTAGCACTACACTCTGAAGAGGATGTGTACTGACTGTGTACATGAATGTGTACCTTCCCAGCCTCCACACGAGTTGTGTACTGTCAGTAAACGGTCTGTGCAGCGACAGTGCACATTCTCGTCACAGCTTATGTACTACCAGTACACGAATTGTGTACTCTCAATACTCAGTTCTTGTGGAGGCTGAAAAGTACACATTGACGTGTACTGTCAGTACACATCGTCTTTACAGTGTAGGACCCCTGCGAATGAACAATGTTTATGAAATTGTATTGTCGGATGGCAAACAGTGTAACTGTGGACCCTGATATTTCTGCTGGTGAGACCACTGGCTGTGTGGTGGATAACAATTACTAATCTAGCTCTATGCCTGCCATATTGTTCCTGCATGTGTGGTGAGTCAACATGGTCAATTGTCAGATGTGTGACTTGGATGTAGTGAAAGTGAATTGTGAGATGTGTGACTTGCAACCCTGCTGTTTAACCTGCTAGTACACAGTCTATGGCCTAAGCAGTCAGTGTGGCTTGTAACGGTTCGAAATTGGGCAGCAAAGAGGAAAGAAGAGTAAAACAGGTTGTCTGCCTTCTATTTGCCACCTGCGGTAAAGCTGCAAGCAATTGTAACTTCGAATCCCTTTACTGTCTTGAAAGGGGGTTAGAGGTTAAGCTAAGCCAGAGAATGAAGTTGAAAGGGCAATGTCAGAGTGTGCTGGTCTTATAAAGATTCATCGAATGGTGCACTGGGAGTGCCTAGCGAGTTGCTGCCACCAACTGCAGCAGAGCAACAATCTACAGATCAGCGTTTCGTGGAAGACAATGGGATCAGCAGCAGGACCTATGGTTAGATAATCAATGGCGGGTGGACCAGCTACAGTAGTGACTGTTATGCTCCGGAAAACGTTTTGAGGACCTGTAGTGCTTTGTGTGATGTCGAACAGACCCAATCACTGCCGGAGCAAGGCGTTTCAGCACCTGGGGCCAGTAGCCCATTGAGCGCCTCACTCCCCCACCCCTCCCACATGCCTCTTCCCAAATCTACCCAAAAATAAATTCATTACAGTGCCACAGCAATAACGCTGACACACTGAAAAGACACGAATTTGACATGAAGGGGGTGAGACAGGTAGGCGTGAGACAAAAATATTTGTCAACATTTGAAGGATTACAATTGTATTTAGTTTATGATAGACGTACCATCTGACTGACCTGAAACTCACAAGAACATACCAATTTGGCAACAAATACTTAAATTTTCGGCCCGGTATTTGGGCATTGTTCACAATAAAAGTGTTAAAACATTAAAAAAGGTGGGAGCTGCCACAAATTGTGGACTTATACAGCTGCCAGATGATTTTCCAGCATGACAGCTGTGTGAAGTCCACAAGTTGTGGCAGCTCCCACTTTTTTTTAGTGGTTTAACATTTTTATTGTGAACAAGTCCCAAATACCAGGCCAAAAATTAAGTGTTTATTGCCAAATTTATGTTCTTGTAAGTTTTCTGGCCAGTCAGAGGGTACCTGCAACATAGACTGCTGCTGCAACTCACAAATTAATTTTTCAAGACTTTCTGTGTTTAGGCTAGGTTTGCTTTTGGAGAGAGGGGCAGCATTTTCGGCGCCCTTTCCCCGTTCGGACCCAATGTGCTTTGGATGGTGGTTCAACGGCCCAATGTTTTCGCATATAAAAGCCACAAATTTAGGGAGGGTAGTGTGTGATAGCTTTATAGATAGGAAGGATTTACTGGTAGCATCAGCTCAGCTAGTTAAATGATTAATAATGAGTGCATTTTAATTTGTTGTACGAGAAAGGTGAGTGTGGTTATTTTAAGGCTGGGGTAATATGCACCCAGTTTAGTAGGCGTCATGTTGAGCCTGACATTGTGCATAGGATAGGAAGTGCTACTGTTGCCAGTTAGGAGATTATACAGATGGTGTGTTAGGGAGTATTACAACACGTAGTCATGCACAGGTTAGGCTGCTCCAAAGCATGTACACTCAAGATGGGACCTGGATCAAATGTCTACCATGACTCAGCTCGGCTTTGCATCATGGGATGCTTCAGAGAGACATTTTGACTTGGTGCGTAGAGATGCGCGATGGAAAGAGGAAGACTGGTGACTACGTCAAGGGTAGACTTGCACCAAGTAGGACGTGGATGTCAGCAGCTGATCCCAAGTAACAAGACACTTCATTCATACAGAATAAACTATAATCAACGGTTGATGGGTTTCAAGCAGCTTCAGATATGAATGGCTTAACTACACCTGTCATGAAGAGACTTACACCTGACAAATATTACTGTTATACATCATCAGGTGTGTCATCAAACTCATAAGGTTTGTCACGAGCGACTATTCTATAACTCAACATACTGTTATCTACATGTCTTACAAAAACGTCAAAACAGTGACAATGAACAATACAGTGATACGGGACATGGGTCTCTTCCCCACCCCCAGGCTCACTCAGACCGCTCATGAAGGGGTTGGGTCATCAACCGAACATGGTGATCTCTCCTCGTGACCTACGGGGGATGGATGGGACAGTGCTGGATCCAAACCCCAGTTTCACCTACTTGGTCATACAATCGTCATGCGGAGTACCATTGTGAGTTCACATGTGTTACTACACCAACAAAGCGGCAACACATACCGCCCAGTGTGATGCATAACTATGGAGACTACGACATGAATGGTAGTTTGGAAACAGTAACTGAACACCAGTGAAAATATGTCCTCAGAGGAGCAATGACTTACATGCATCTCAATCAGGGTGACACATCTACATGACCTGGTGACGGGCTGATATTCAATACCTTTTCTCACCATCTACAATCAAAGAATGCTTAACCCGAAGTTTTAATGATATGCAACTACATATAGTCCTGCACTGTAGCCACCAGCACAAGCACATTGTTGTGAAGAGGTAACAGATGGTGCTACTAACTTTTATGACAGTTCTCCACCAGAATTATTGGACATGCGGAACTATGATTTGGAGTCAAATTTGTCCAGGGACATGACTGTGAAAGAACAACTGGATAGCACTACTCTTCATCAGTGTTGTGAGTAGACCATTATAGGCATTGGTGACCATTATAGCAGACCATTATAGGCATTCAATACAGGAGTTTTTATTGAAATAGTCAGTGGGGTGGCCCAAAATAGTAAACACTGAACTCACACTACAACCAGTACATAACCTGATGGCAATGTACAATCACTCCAGAATGAGCGATTGTTGAAGTGTGATTGCGTTTTGAGTTGCTCGAAGAATTCCTCTCAAATACAACAAGGAAACCCTAAGGTCAACAGATGGACAGTTTTGTTGCTTGTTGATAACTCCCGAAAACCCAGTTTTCCAAAGGCTCGCGCGAGGACCGACAAACTGAGGAGGGATTAATTCAAGCGATAATACAGCCAGGCTAGCACTGATTTAGAAATTATTCCGGGGTACAAACCACCTAAAATTTCAATTCCCCGTTACTGCGGGTACTCAGATACCAAAACACCTCAGGAGTTTTTACAAATGCTGGAAAACCATGCCAAAAGCTGATAACTTACCAGATTACTATATTCTGCACACCATTCCACCACTGGAACTTACAAGACAAGCCCATAAATGGCAGAAATATGTGGGGTCATTTATGAAGTGGAAAGACTTTGTAACGTCTTTCAACAATGAGTTCGATGGAGCCGGGTACGAAGAAGAACTATTTAAGGAGCTTCAACGTAGGCTCCACCATTACAATGAGCCGATTACGAATTTTATACGCTGCATTGATTTGTACTACTAACATATTCAGAAAGTGCCTATAGCAGCCCCCTTCACTCGCTACGAATACTTTTTGCAGTAGTAGGATACATTCGTAAATTGCACACTATCTGTAGGACATTTGTCGGCATGTACTTCCAGGTAAATTGATACTGAAAGCTAAGACTGAAATTGTTTGTGATATGAATTCATTTTTTGCACCCGATATATCTTTCAATTATCTAGAGGTGGGTGGAGCCTACCTACTGGGTTTAAACCAATTAAAAAGCCCCACAACTAAAGCAGGGCGAGCTTAGCCACTCTTGCTTTTCTAGTTCTCTATATCACGCACTCTTGGAGTGGTTATTAGTTGACCGTTAACACACATGTGATGTTGCAGTCTGATGTCACTTCCTGCTCCTCTTCTACTTCCGTCAGTCGCCTTTTATAGTGTACTTTCTTAAATTCACCTAACAGCTTAGCGACCAATTCCACCAAAAGTGACGTCATGCGTCAGCAGTTTTAGAACGTACTCGGCAGATGCATATACAAACAAAATGGTGGCCAATGTCACGAATGCTCACCATCATACGCTTACCATCACAACTGCATTGACAAGGGCGTTACTAGGCAGCTTTAAATTAAATACGGCCTATAAGAACGTTTATTATTTCGTCAAGGGATTTCTTTTTTTTTTTAGCTTAATGGGAACGCTGTGTGTGATGACTGTCTTCACCAGTTGTTAATTACATTTACGTAAATAACCAGTGGTAAAACCAGGATGGCCCATAAAAAACGCACGGGGAAAAAAATGTCTAAGTTAATATTTAAAAATAATTTTTATTTTATTTTTGTTAAAGGCCTAGTGAAAATAGGGACCACTTTTTCGTACTTCAGTCAAGTGGTCCCTATTTTCACTTTTTTGTTTTTTAACTGGGATAAAAGTTTGTACTTAAAGAAATTTTTTGCTCGTGCGTTTTTTATGGGTCACCATATTTTTTTTAATGACAAGGGGATGGACGGACAGGGAGGCTAGAAATTCATTTTTAAAGTACAGTTTGAATCAAATTAAATAAAACTAGTGCACTACAAATGAGCTTTTTTATAATCTAATTTTTTTTCTTTCGGGGGCCCCCTGACGCGGGGGGGCCGGTGGCATTCTGCATTCTACCACCCTTGCCAACCTGTACCTACGCCTAGCGAAGAATAACTGCAGGTCCGTCATTTTCTAGTTAACAGATTCAGCAAAAAGACTGCCTTCACCGATGCTTCACGACTGTAGTCATGGTTTGGGATCGCAAAATTCACCATGAATTTATGAACTATTTTGGTGAGCTGTGGTGACTGTGCGGAGATTTTTGGCGAGTTTAACAAAATGGAGGACTACAGACTAAACGCATCACTCGCTTCGATTGCCTGTCGGCATCAGCTCACTTCGTTCATGGAATGTTCTTCTCGCAACTCTTTTACAACTGAACGAATAGTTTCGCCCACACCCGGAAAAAAATCGAATATTAATAATAATAATATACGCATTTTTATAAAATACTCTGACATTAGTGGACTTGATCAAAATTTCAATAACAGCACAACTGTCAGCGAGAAACAAGTTTTTATACATTTTACTCAGAGGGTATGTTCACAGAGTGTTTTTATTTATACATTTAATGAGCATGGATTGTTTCAGAGGAGAGTTTAATTTGAAAAACACTTCATATTATGTGAAAAATTTCAGCATTTTTCTGCTTTTGTGTGTCAGGTCCAAGTTCTCATCACATACAACTATTAAGTGACTTCCAACACGTCATGTTTTCGTATACAGCGATCACTAGCACTGCAAGGAATCTAGGGGTTCTTAGCTGTACGAGTTTAGAATAATAATTCCTCCTCTTCATGAGAACCGCTCCCCAAATTTGTATTGCACTCCAAGCCATCTAGCGAGACAAGCCAGCAAGTAGCACGGTTCGACGAAAACAGGTCGTGTCCTTATAGTCCCAGAGCAGCGGCGTGCTTCTTGGCTTTTAGCCTTAAGTCCGCTATGCTTGAGTTCTTCGTGGATATTCGGTCTACAGCGGCTATGGTACTCAAATTGAGCGGGTAATGTGGGGACGGGTAAAATAGCATGGCTGGGTGAGGGGGAGGGTGAGCGTGGGCGGCAGCGGCCACTGCAGCAGCTGAAGCGAACTGGTGGGCAGCTGAAAACAACGCTGGATCGAAAGGATTGAAGGTCGGGAACTGCAGGCGTTCATAGGGCAGTCTCACTGATCCTAAACTGACGTATGGCGTAACACGGCACGAATCTAAAGATGGCGTTGAGGAAGCAGTACTGGGATTCAGTAGCATTCCAGCTGAAAGTAGATAACAAACAAATATATACATTTAGAAACACTAATTTAAATTAGCATCAATTGCTCTGAATAATTTATAATTTCATTCTGAGCTTGGCAAAATGCGGTGCAGGCGGTAAACTGAATACTGTCATACAGTTAAGAACATATACATGAACAGTTCACAAGAAATATAAGCATGTAACAAATAGGCCTTTGCTAAGAAATTTGTCTGCTTGACAAGTGAATGAAACTATTCCGAAACGTAGCTTTTTAGTGTTTGGTCGTGCACCATTTGACTTTTTTTTTATTATTATTATTACTAGCAGTCATACCCGGCTTCGCCTAGAGTTTTGTTTTGCCCGGTGTTGCTTACCAGTTTTCGATCGGTGTTGCCTGAGACAGGCAATTTTTCTTCCTGTAATAATCCTCTTTTCCTCCCATCTTCCTTCAACTTTTCGCGGCAACAATGTGCCAATTTCAACTTTTCGTTGGCCAAAGAATTAACATGCTCGCCCGTTTTCATTGCTGGGGTTCTTGCCTTACTCGTCGTGGCACAAATAGCTAAAGGACCGACGAGGAGTAGAGGTGAAATAGAGACACGCGTCTGTGTTGCTGGGTTTGGAAATCTGGTTATTTACTTTGCGGCGAAACTTTGCTTTGCTTTGCGAATCAATGATTATTAACAAATAGGCGTAAGCATAAGGTGTGTTGTAAGGACTCTATGATGTTTGGTATAGTATTAGTAATAATAGCAGCTGCATGCGGGATCTATTACTGTATATTGTTTGACCTTGGTCTCCATTTTAAAACGAAAGTTTTGATGCTTAATACCGCCACAATGTTATTTTTTAATTTCTAAACCAAAATTAATTAAAATCCAAAATTTATTAAAATCCATCGGATCATATCGGAAATCAGGACTTGGCTGGAATCGGACAAGTAGTGTTTGTCTTGGTGTTGTTATTGTTCTAATTTTTTATACAGTGCCCTTCTATAGATCAAAGCATTTGCTATACAAAGCTTATTTTAAGCGGATTTACAGATATGGCTGTATAGACTGAGCTGTTCTAAAAATGATCAAAATCGATTAAGTAATTCCGGAGTTACGGGGTTCTAAATGGCCAACTTTATCGTTTTACATTGTTTTAAACATTGTTATTAGGTAGCAACACAAATCAACCAATGCCAGCCACAAGGCATACACTGAAGATTAAATAATTTGAATGCATCGAGAATAATGGCGTGGCAAAAATTCTTGCGCTCTTGGATGAAACGTGAAGTAGATCCATTGTAACTGTAACCCTACTTTTGTGATTTTCATTGCTACAAACTTGTACTCTTCAAATGACTTGCTCCCCTATTTTTTTTTTTTATTTGTATTAGTCTGTAAGTAGTTTTTAGTTTATTTGTAAGTTTGTGAGCGAATGGCTTGGAGGCCTTATCGGCTCAATAAAATATCAATCAATCTAAACGACTTGTCATCCCGGTGTTCCTATGGACCATTGTTTTAAAGTGTGGTAATGAGTGCCAACTGAAATCAATACAGCATCCACTTATCCTCACACTTTTAAACAATAAACTTTTAAAAACATTGTTTAAAAGTATGGTAATAAGTTCCGACTTATGTAGTTTCAATTTATCTTCACACTTTTGAACAATGACCCATAGAAGCATTGTTAAAGCACTGCTGTTCGATTCCGGGTGTTCCGTTGGCGAACAAAGCAAACAACAGCTAACAGCTTAAAAGTCACGTGCTTGAAACAATGAAGGGGTACAAACCAGCTCTTATTGCAACAATAAGACTCGCTGTTTTAGAAACGATCTTGTAATCAACAATATATCTTCGGGCTGCGCTCTCGGAGTATTGTTGTTTCCTCGTTGGTTCTAAAATAGCTTGTCAAGATTCATTGTCGCAATAGGGATTGTAGCAATGGTCAGGTTTTTCATTTAACCTTTGATCGGTGGGATTAGCTTGGCAAGTAACTTGCAGCAACTTGGTGGCAGCCATTTTTGCTCTGATTTCACTACTTTGATTGGCTGAAACTTGGCGGGTTCTTTCACTCTTGTGAGTTTTGTTTTAGATTTAATTAATCGTGACCTTAGTGATAGGAAATACATATATATATATATTTTTTTTTTTTTGGCAAATAAAAAATCAGTTGTTATTGTATACACTCCAAGTATCCATTAAACGTTTAATGGCTACGACATACGAAGAGATTAAAGTCGCATTTACGCCAGATTGGCTGAAAGAAAAGCTCAAAGGGATGAGGGAGAAGGAAACCGAGCAAAGAGGGTCGAATCTGGGGTGGGAGGATATATGTAATCTGATGCGCACGTGCTATGTCACCAACTCTTTGTGAACTGCTTTAATGCGTTTGCCCTGCGAGCAGTTTTCCATTGTTCGACTATTTGAACCAACAACAATAACAACAACACCAGCGTAAAGTCTAGCAGGAATTGTATTTACTCTGACGTTTACGCCTATATTCACGCCCTACCACCAGGCCAGATGTGGGTGGGTGGAAGGTTAGGTGGCAATCACATTATGTAGTTGGGTGAGGGGAGGGGATAGAGGGGAGGGGGTAGAGGGGAGAGCTAAATCGTGGTTTGGAGATCGTCTGAAGGGTAGAGCAACCTCACGACTACAACAGGACGGTGGCCGGTAACGTTTCGCTTTGTTCCGTAGCTTCATCACCAGAAGCATTCAAATGAATGTACCGTATGCGACGCACGCCTCTCCCGCCGTGTCTCCTGACTTCCCCGTAATGGGCTTCCCCCATTCTTGGTAATTTATTCATTAGACTAGAATTCAATTAGAAGATCCCCCACTACCTTGCAGGAAAACCCACCACGTCATTTGTACGCACTACTCTGTCCCTTCCGCTACCTTTCCCTCTCATAACCGCGACAGCGTTCATTGCGTCTCGACCTAAAATTGGACGGTTTCTGACTGCAACTGCGAAGTCTTATGTTAAAGACGTAAAGAGGGTTTTGTGTGATAATCCGCCAATTTTCAGTACAAAGAAAGTCGGCTACATCTTCGAAATAAAGAAAATAGCTAAATAAATAAATAAATAAATAACAGAAACGAACTCGTTTGATGCTAAGGTAAGGTTTAACTGGTCGGAAGTCAAAATAGCAAAGGAACACAAATAAACTTTCCTATAACAGCAGCCCTGCAATATCTGATACTTTACAGAAAAGTTTATTTGTGTTCCTTAGCTGTTTTCACGTCGGATCAGTTATACCTTACCTTAAGCATCAAATAAGTTCATTTCTGGTTTCTAATTCGTGCTACATTGGCATACCATGCGGTTTAGATTAGTTTGTTTTAATGTTTTGTGTCTTTATTAATTAAAGTTTTCTGGAAAGATCCACTGTGTTATGGTGTCGCCTTATAGATGTGTGTTAAACCTTACCTTAAGCATCAGAGGAGTTCGTTTTTTCTTTTTAATTCGTGATACTTTGACATACGAACGAAACAACATATACACAAACCAATATGGAAACAAACCCTTTATCTTCAGTCTACGTCTTGCAGCTGGCCTTTACTGATTGGCATTGTTGCATGCATAATAACAATGTAAAACAATCATTCTGGTCGTTTAGAGCTCCCTAACCCCTGAACCACTTGACCATTAGCAAAGGGCTTATGGAAAGGGCACATATACAGAGCAATACATGTAAAAATGAGCTGAGAACCAGCTTTATAAGACAAATAGTTTTAACTGTATAGAGAGCGTAGTAGAAACGTGTCGTGGCAAGAACAAGCCAAAAACGAATGTCATGGTTTTAGCTCAGGTCAGATGTCCGATTTGCTTTGACGGATTTTAATGAATATTGGTATGCTTCTTGACCACATCCAACAAAGCTTACATACCAAATTTAATCGAAAAATATTCAGAGACGGCGGAGATATTTAGCGTCAACATTTCGGCTTTAACATGGGAGGTTGAGCTCAAACCTTACAGTAAATGCTACCGCCTTTACTAATAAACCCTTAAAGTAATAACCAAAACTTACGCGTCCATTAACTTTATGAGCTGAAGTTTCGATGCATTCCCGTTGATTCAGCTCAGCTCTAACAGTCAACATTATTGAAGCAATAGTGTTTGTTTCTAATTGTCCGCTGCCCGTGCCAAGATTGAGCCAGCTCGCCCTCTTGCTGATTGTACCAGGGTAATAGCCAACATTATTGAAGCTTCGTTTGTTTACTCATGATCCCTCATCATTAGGGACCAGGAGTGGTTAACGCTCGTTAAACCCTTTGAACCCTTTGAACTTCATCATTAGTGGGGCGGATAACCCGGTTTGGGTTCGGCTGCCTTAAGTAAAAGCAACAAAACTGTGGTCGTCGTGGCTGACGAGAATATGAACCTCAAATCAACCCAGCATGGTAAAGAAACTTTTGAATATTTGTTATCTGCACTGTGATGTAAAAACACGAAAACGTAGTTCATTATGGTACCCTGACTAATTCTTGACTAGGATTATATGTGACATAGTAAATCATAATTTAAGAGGATGAGCCTAATCCTAAAATAACAGTTATCTGTGGGTCAACATGATTTAAGTTAAAAAGCCTAAGATTAATGGAGACATTGTTCGACAGTAGACCTAAGTGTGGCGTCAGGCATAATCAAGGGATCTGTTCTAGGCTACACGGAGTGAATACATGACAGCTCAGAGCTGTAGTCATTGGAAGAGATGTAGGGGGGGGGGGGGGGTGCGGGGAGTAGCACCTCATAGAGAAAAGGATGAAGAGGGCGTAAAAAGACCCTCCCCTCAAAGAAACATTTTAGTATGCTTTTTCTTTTAACTTTTTTTTCAAATATGTGCAATCGTCAAAGACAAGATATAAAGGAGAGAAACAAACCGGAAGCCACTTGGCTTTTGTAGTCTTTCTTGAGACATTGCTAACGAGAGGGTTATTTAAGGGACAGGTCCCTAAGCATGGGAGAGTTACCTATCCCTAATGCCCTGGGAGAGGTATCTATCCCTAATGCTTTGGCAGAATACCTATCTCAAGGCGACGTAGGCGACGACGAGAGGGTCTTGTGGCTGTGCTGTATCGGCAATTTCGAGTTGGTAAAATTAGAAGGGGGTTAGGCCAGTATCAGCTTTAAATCGTTTCAATTTTGGAGAAGGGGTGGGGGGGGGGGGAGCATAAAGATTATCAACTGTGCCGCTAAAAATTTTTTTAGCTATGACGCTGGGCAACAGCGATCAGCCGTAGGAGAAAAATCCCTAGCTGTCGGACACAATCCCCAACCAGAAAGAAAGGAAGAGTAAGATGCAAATAGAAAAAAAAAGGAGGAATTAGTTTGCTGGCAATCACTTTCTTTCAGTATAATAAATCCACCCAAAACCAAAACTGGTAGAAAACCCGCCAAGTTTCCAAAAACGGTCGGCCTTTGAAGGTAGTGAAGTGATATCATTCAGCGAGGGAAAGGCCGCCAAGGTCAATCTTATTAGCCAAGTTAATCACACCGACTAATA
>JAHWFP010089713.1:0-22208 GCA_023313725.1 Lithobius niger
CACACTCACACTCACACTCTCACTCTGTCTTCCTTTCCTATCGCAATGGCCATCGTCGTAGAAGGTTTTCGACACTTTAGAACGCCGTTCAACGCTATCGTTTCCGGCCCCACTTCTTCGGGCAAAACGAGCTGGACTCTGAAACTCATCGACCATTTGGACGAGATGGCGGATACTAAAATCGAGCAAATCCATTGGTGTTACAACAATTACCAGTCGTGGATGGAGAAGTACAGGGACAAGATTCGATTTCACAAGGGACTTCCCATGCCACCCGAACGTTACGACGCCTCGGTAGAGAAATTGCTAGTGTTTGACGACCAGATGCAGAATGTGAGCAACGCGGGTTGCGACATGTCCGACTGGTTCACTCGTTTCGGACATCACAACAAGTTCAGTATCTGTTACTTGACGCAGAATCTGTACTGTCAGGGCAGGAACCAGCGGACGATAGCTCTCAACAGTCAGTATTACGTCCTGCTGCGCAACCTCAGAGACAAGCGTCAGATAACTACTTTCGCTTCGCAAGTCTACCCCGGCAAGACCAAACGATTTATGGAGGCCTACGAGAACGCCATTGGTCTAAAGGATTTCGGATACCTGTTGGTGGACCTGCACTCCAAGTCCCACGACACTACGAGACTCAGGACGAGTATATTTCCCGACGAAGCACCCTGCATCGTTTATTCCCTCTGAGGACGCGAGATGGAAAGGGTACGCAAGCACAGCGCTCTGCTACAGACGTTGTGCAAGATCAACAAACGACAGCGAGCGGCTTTACTGAAAAACGCCGACAAGTCTCAAATCGACTGCCTGTCCGAAATTGCCTTGAACCTCCTCAACAATCGACTCCCCGTCAGTACAACAGCCAGGACCAAGTTGAAAAGATACAAGAAACAGATCAGACTCATCGGCTCCAAGAAAGCGTCGTTTAAAGCTAGAAAGAGGGCTCTGGTACAATCGGGAGGGTTCATCCAATTCCTCGTCCCAGCGGCATTATCCCTCTTGGGGGGATTGTTCAACAAGTCCTAAGAGGAGGAGGAGGAGGAAAGAAAGAAAATGAGCCTGCTACGGAGGATGGTGCTCCTGCCCGAAGACGAATATAAAATGAGTCGTCCGCCGATGGAGAACGCCACACTGGCGTTGGCCGCTCAGCCTCACGGGTTTCAATACCAGCCCGAAGGAGCTCTCTACGGTAAACTGGTCGCCATACAAGCTCAGATCGACGCCATCCTGAAAAACGACAGTCTTCCCCTCGACTACAAGGCGAAGTTCATAGGACAATTGGAGCAAGAGAAGGACGCTTTCGTGCAACAGTTTAGAATCAAGTCGGCCGTCCCGGCGGCGGCGGCGGCGGCTACCACCACCGCCACTACTACTACCACCCCTACAACAGCCGCAACCACCGCTTCGACTACCACCTTGCTGAGTGGGACGTCTGGTAGCCTCTCTCCTCCTATTCTGTCACCGTCCGGGCTCTCTCCCGTAACGCCGGTCAAGAAGGAAGAGAAGAAAAAAAGGACACCCGTCTATTCCACACCCGTACTGCGTAGGAGTAGCAGGGCCAAACATCCCCAAGACTGGAAACTATGGAGCAATACCTGAACAAGATCTACTACGACGATCTGGGCGAAGCCACCAGTTACGGCACGGCGTCCAAACTGCTGGCCAGAGCCAAGAAGGACGGAAAGAAATACGATCTCGATCGTATCAAGGAGTGGTTGGAGCGTCAGGATGCACACACCATCCACAGAGCGGCCAGGTATAGATTCCCCAGGAATAAGATCATTACGGGAGGAGTGGGTAGTCACATGGAATGCGACCTCAGTGACATGATCAGCCTGAAACGTTACAACGAGCCGTACAGGTACATTCTCACCTGCATGGACGGGTTCAGTCGCAAGGTCTGGCTGGAAATGTTGAAGACAAAGTCGGCGGCCGAAATGGTCGGTGCTTTCGAGAAGATGTTTGAGCGCATGCCTTTTACCCCTAGTTTTCTCACTTCGGACAAGGGTGTAGAATTTCGAGCACGAGGGGTTCAGGATCTCTTCGAGGACCTCGGTATCGAGTTCTACACCACCGAGAACGAAGACGTCAAGTCGTCGAAAATTGAGCGTTTTCAGCGCGTTTTGAAGAGTCTCTTACACAAGCACTTTACCGCCAAGGGGACCCTGGAGTACGTGCCCGTGATTCAAAAGATCGTGGACACCTACAACAAGAGCGTACACTCCAGAACGAAAATGGCCCCCAACGACGTCACTCACAAAAACCACAAGCGGATGTGGCGCAAGATCTACGGCGCCGACTTGAAGAAGTTGGGCCGTGCCATGGCTAGGAAGGTCGGCGGCGTCAAGAAAAGAGTCCCTCTGGCCGTGGGAGACAAAGTCAGAATATCCATCGCGAAGGGTAAGTTCGACAAAGCTTACCGAGGCATGTGGTCCAGAGAGATATTTTTCGTAACCCACGTCCTGGTACCTAAAGGAGGATTGGGGCAGGTTACGGCGAGACTGAAAGACTACGAGGGGGAAATCATCAAAGGACGATTCTACCTCCACGAGCTTCAGAAAGTGGTTAAAAACGAAGGCGTGGACTACCATCGGGTAGACAAGGTCCTGAAAACGAGGGGGAAAGGACGTAAGAAAAAGTACTACGTTCAATTCGAGGGTTACGACGCCTCCCACAACCGTTGGATCCCCGCCAGAGATTTGAAGAAACTGTAAGATGGAGGGAGATTCTTTCTACATGACTCTGCCGGCGAATGCCAGTCTGGACCTGTTTCCCAATAACGCCCTGAACGACTACACTACCAAGCTGGCTCAGAGAGTGAGCCTGGCGGGTGACTGGGACGTGGGCCTCGCCGAGGTGCAATTTACTAGGAACTGGAGCAACGTGATGGATTCGATCGAACTGAAATTCCAGCTAGGGACGCGCACCTACGTCAAGTTTCCCAGGTTCGATATCGACACCTTCGCGGAAACCGAAGCGGCGGCGGCGGCGGCCGCCGACGTTGACGAGATGGCGAAATTCGAGGTTGGGGATAGGAGGTTGCCGCAGGACGTCAATATCGTGGGGGTAGACCTGATGAATTACAAGATGCAAAATGTTATAAAGTTTCTCAACTACTGGGTAGTCAAGACGCTCGCGCAGCCGGTCATCCAGTTCCGATACGACGAGAGCACTCGTCTCGTCACCATCGTCAACAAACTCCATACGGGGGCCAGACTGTGCCTCTCTTACAACCTGTCCGTGTTTCTAGGATGGGAGAGAAAAGACAACGTGTTCAAAGAGAGTTATTACGACATCCTCATGGGAGACCATCCTAAGAAGGGGGGAGGACCCGTGCCCATAGAGTTTATCAACAATCAATTCAACGATGGGAGTTGGTGGTTGTCCTACATTTCTCATCTCTCGACCGTGACCGCCTATCTACCCAAAGGGTATTACAGTAAAGGAGAGGAGCTCGTGGCCAAACTGAACCAACTTATGCGAGATAGGATCGATGTCGAACAGTACCCTCATTTTGATTACAACCCGGGAACGAACGTGGCTACCGTCATCATGCCCATCCAAGTGTTGTCCCCCGACAAGAATAACACTTCCGTAGAAATAATGGGTCTCTTGATCGACGAAAAACTGACCAAGATCCTCGGTTTTCCTCCAGACGGACCCGACAAATTTATTACATCTTTCAAAGTGGGTAGGGCCGGACTCGGTTTGAAAGAAGTTCTGAATAGTATTTTTGTATACAGCGATATCGTGAACGAGACCGTAGTGGGAGATGTTCTGGCTCCTCTACTTCGAGTAGTTAGAATAGATGGGGGGAGTAAAACGCACGAGATTTTCACCAAACCTTACTACCGACCTCTCGCTAGGCGCGATTTCGAAACGGTAAGAGTGTATTTAATGACGGATCTGGGAGAAAAAGTACCATTCAGGTCGGGGGAGGTTAGCGTAACGTTACACTTTAGAAGACGTCCCTGATCGTCATGCCTCGTAAAAAGAGGAGAGGAGTTAAGAGGAGGGTTAAAAGGAGAACGAGGACTAAGAGGCAACGGGGTGGGTTTTTCGTCAGCGGGATCAAGTCACTTCTCAAAAAACACTACCCAACAGCTAAAAAGAAACCTTTCAACTTGCTTTTACCTATTTCATGAGTCGTCGTTAGGTCCCGACCATCATTTATTCCCAGAAGGGGCGACCGATCGGACGTGAGGCAAAAATGCGGACCCCCTACGTAGGATTGGACCCTCGGGTATGCATCGGGCACTATTGTTCGAGAAACCAGATAGGTGGGGCCCCTTACTTTTCTGGCGGGCGCATACAGCGTGGATCGGGTTTCGGGGATTTCCTGGGTGGTGTGTTCAGGTCGGCTCTTCCTTTTATTAAAAACGCTCTTTTCGGAGTAGGAAGGTACGCGTTGAGAAGTGGCTCCAAACTTTTGGACGACGTTCAGGGAGGGACCTCCTTTAAGGAAGCCGCTAGAAATAGGTGGGACGCGGCTAAACGAGACGCTGTTGCGGTGGCGACGGGAGGACAGTCTGGAACAGGTCGAAAGAGGAAGAAGTGTTGTCGTCGAAAGAAAGGCCAGTCGGGAGGGAAACGTCGTCGTGGTCTAGTTGCTCTCGTACGACGTCGCAAAGCCCCTTCACACCGTCGTCTTCCGAGAAGTAAGGCGGACTTTTTCGACTAGATAAAGACCCTCCGCATCGAAAATCTTTCATTCAGAGGTCGTCATGTTGATGAAGCCGGACAGAGATTCGGTGCCCTGCACCAAAGAAGAACTGGAACTGTTCTCCGTACCTCCGGTGCAGGTTACCGTGAACGACGATACCTTGGTGGCCTACCATCCTCTAGCCACTCTAAGTGATAGCGCTCCCATCGAGTTCGTAGTGCCCGGTGCCGCCGACTGCCTGCTGGACCTGAGCCAGTCTTATCTCCACATCCGATGTAAGGTTGTCAAGGGGACATCGACGGCATTGACCGCTGCTAATGTCGTAGCTCCCGTGAATCTACTCCTACACTCTCTATTTTCCCAGTGCGATTGCGAAGTGAGTGGCAAACAAATATCCAATTCCGACAACGGGTACGCCTACCGTAGCTACCTCGAGACTCTGTTGACTTATGGTGGTGACGGTGAAAACAGTCATCTTTCGAGCCAGCTGTGGAAGAAGGACACCCCCGGATCTTTCGACGAGGCCGACATCTCGGACGCTGGGAAGAACCTCGGTTTCAAATACCGCAACGGGCGAGTCAAAACCAGCAAGGTGGTCGATCTCTACGGCAGGCCCCATTGCGACCTCTTCCAACAGGATCGACTGCTACTCAACAACGTCGACCTGAGGCTGAAACTTACCAGAAGCAAGGATGCTTTCTGCCTGATGAGTACGGAAGTTGGGGCCGACTATCACGTCAACATTACGAGTGCCGTCCTCTACGTTCGACGAGTCGTACCATCGCCCTCGGTACTCATCGGCTTCGCGGAGGCCCTCAAGACCAATACCGTCAAGTACCCCATCCGCCGAGTGGAGGTTAAGACTTTCACCATTCCGGCCGGATCGAGACAAGGCAATCTCGACAACGTCGTGCTCGGAAACCTGCCCTCGTTCTGCCTGCTGGGTTTTGTCTCGAACAATGCTTTCAACGGTGCTTACGGCGCAAACCCGTTTAATTTCCACCACTATAACGTCAACTACCTCACCTTGCAAGTGGATGGAAGAACGATTCCGGCCATTCCCTACAAACCCGATTATACCGACGACTTGTACGTGAGAAACTATTATTCCCTCTTCCAGGCACTCGACAAACTCACTTCCGACTCGGCGCCTCGTCTCCCATACGCCGACTATCCTCTGGGCAATTGTCTGTACGCCTTCGACTTGACCGCCGACAAAAGCCAGGGACAGTGCCACCACAACCTTATTAAGCAGGGGGCTCTCAGAGTCGACGTGACGTTCAAGCAAGCGCTCGTCGAAACCGTCAACCTGGTGATGTACATGGTCCATCAAACCGTTCTCGAGATTGACCAGTCCAAGAACGTGCTGTACGAACACTGAGAGAAAAACCATGCAGACGCACGAACTGAGAAGTGCGGCCAGACGACACAGCAAGCTCGGCCCTCGTTTCGGCGGTGTGTACGCTTCCGACCAGTTGCCCGAGACACCCACCCGAGAAGCTTACATCATCAATCTGGACCCTGCGACGAAACCTGGCAGTCACTGGGTCGCCGTCTATTTCGACAGAAGGACAGCGAGCGTGAACTATTTCGACAGTTACGGGTTAAAACCACGAAACATTCACATTTTGCGTTTTCTCAAGAAAAACTCTATGTTCAAACGTTACAACCTCACGAGCTTGCAGGGGCCTTGCAGCGTCGTATGCGGACAGTATTGTCTCTACTTTCTATACCAAAAGGCGAACGGACTGTCCATGAACCGCGTTCTAGATAAGTTGAATCACATGACGAAAGACGCTAATGACCGACGAGTCGTTAGATTCGTAAAGAAACATTTCAAATTGAACACGACTGAGCCTTTCGTCGACGCCAACTGCCAACAGACGTGTAAAGCCTTACTCGCTGGGGGAAGAGAGAGAGAGAAGTGTTAGTCGGGGAAGTCTTTTTTTTTTCTTTACCATTATATAACCGTAATCTAGTTTCTGGAGCATTACTCCAGCTTTTGTGACGGGTAAAGCGTAATATTATATAACGACTATTCAGTTCTGGAGCCTAACTTCCAGCTTTTGTGACGAGTTTTTTTTTAGTTATTGTGTAACGGGTTTAGTTCTGGAGCCTCACTCCAGCTTTTGTACCCATAATATTGTATAATGACTTATAGTTCTGGAGCCTCACTCCAGCTTTTTGTCCTAGTTCTGGGGCCTTACTCCAGCTGTATGTTTTTTTGTTGGAGGATATAAAACTCCAACTTACATACAGTTTGTAATAAAATATGAAAAAAAAAACAAAGAACCACGTAAGGACACTGTCATCTTCCTCAATCCTACACGGTCCTCCCGTAGGAAGAGCGGAGAAAAGTGTGGTTCGACTAGGAGCCTGGGAACTCTGAGCCAACGTCCTTTTCGCGCGCGCGCGTTGAGAGGGTTATCTCCAAAAGAGGTTTCCCTTCTCCTCAGATCTACCTTTGGTAGAAACCTGTGATAAAAAAAGGAGAACTAACTCTTCCCCTCGCTCTATACCCCTTTCGTGCGAAGACCCTTCGACCAAAGAGACTTTTTCGTCATAATGACCATTCTCGAAAACAAACTGTCAAACCCTCCCATAGAGAATAGTAGGTGACCCCCGCTAAAGTGGGGGTAAGAAAACCCCCTTATATCACGATCACCAAACATGCAAAAACCTTCCTGCAAAACCTTCCCGTCAGCTTCTAAAACCTCCATAATACCATTCTCAAAAACAAACTCCCATAGAGGTAACCACCGCCCAAACGGGTATCAAAAAACCCTTATATCACGATCACCAAACATGATATTGCAAACAAAACATAACTAGCGCTCAAATGAACCGTCAAAAGCTTTCTCTTTCAGGACTACAAAGTGTTGAAAGAATTTTAACATTGAAAGTGTTACTAACTAGCAAGCAAATGAACCGTCAAAAGCTTTCTCTTTCAGGATGAAGGCAGAACTAAAGGTTTTTCTCTTTCAGCCCCCAAAGTACAGACGAAGATGACGACAATGCTATCGCACGCATAACATGGTCATACTAAATGGAATAACGTTGGGAAGAGTTAGGCCATGCTAGCCCCGCGCACAACAACTCCATACTCCAATACTAATCTGCACACAACAGCGTCATGCATTGAAATCTTGTAGCATTGGGTCATCCCATGGTAGCGCGCGCACAACAACTCCATACTCCAATACTAATCTGCACACAACAACGTCATGCATTGAAATCTTCTAGCATTAGGAAGAGTTAGCCCATGCTATCGCGCGCACAACATCTCCATACTCTAATACTAATCTGCACACAACAACTTTATGCTAGGCTCGCGCTCAGCATTGAAATCTGTTACGGAGAAAATTTGAAATCTTCAAACACGAATTGCATTGGAACTGTTACAGACTGAAATCTCAAATAGCACTGAATTAGTTACGGAGGAGGTTTGTACACCGAAGTTTAGCATTGTTTCTGTTAGGAACCGTACTACAATTCTTTACTAACCCTCAAAATTAGTACCATACACTACTCTCCGGGTCAGCCACCCGGCTGGTTCTCTTCAATCCCTGCTAGTTGTTTCTGGCTAGAGAAATTTTTGCAACTTGAGCCTTTAGTAGGCCTATTTTTCTTGAACCCTAAATTCTTTCGTTAGGCCCAAATTAGGCTGGTTTCTTTCAGTTATTGCTGATAGGTTTAGTAAGCCTAAGTCTTCTTTTAAAACAAAGTGAACAATAACATTGGGTAATTTCTAGTTAAGCCTTTATTAGGCCTTGATTTGCCTTTCAAACCTAACTCAAATTTAAAGTTCTGGCCATAAATTCCCAAACCCAGTCTAGACCTCTCTCCCGCTTCACTAGTCTCGTTCGTCAGAAAATATCTGCGTAATATTCAGTGAAGCTGAATGTAGCCAAACTCCATGCTGATGGTAAACTTGACAACTTGATCTGCTGCATAGATTTGAAAATGGGAGGTCTGCAAAGATGTTGAGTTTCGGGAGACTGAAATCAATATTTCCCTTGACTTGTCTGTTCTTGCCTTGTATTAAATAAATACAGATGCAAACCTATTTACGTTGCCTTTTGGACTTATATGTCAGACTGCCTGAGCGGGGAATCGAAACCACGGCCTTTGAAATCAAAGGCTCCGGTCCTACCGTTGAGCCATACTGACACCTCGGCCTTTGATTTCAAAGGTCGTGGGTTCGATTCCCCGCTCAGACAGTCTATCATACATAAGTCCAAAAGGCAACGTAAATAGGTTTGCATCTGTATTTATTTAACCCATCTCGTTTTCCGTCCTGTTTAATCTTGCCTCGTATGACATCTGTGACTTGTGTTACAACTGCCCTCTTCAAAACGGAAGTAAGATAATATGCCAACGTCTGAGGAGTAAAGTTATTTAATTGTCTGCCAACAGATGCCATTGCGCAGCTTGTGTGGCTACTGCCCCTTGATTTTCAACGAAATGAATGATCATCGTTGTTTTGCCACGAGTCTCATTATTTGCTGAGGTAACACTGGGAATCCTCTTGCGATGTACTCCTAAAAAGCTGTAACTGCAGCTGAGGATGCTTGGTTTCTGCAGTTGCTGTTAGAACCTGATTACAAAACTGGTCCCTAATCAAACACGTCTATAAGAAGAGCAGAGAGCAAAGTTCACGCACTTAGAAAACATGAAGTGAAACAGCTGTTTCCAAGTACCATACGCACAACAGCCTAATAATGGTATTTGTGATCTCTTGTACCTGACAGTGAATTACCCAAAAGAACAGTAAATGCAGTACAAGTTATATAAGTTCGTAATTTGACACTAAAATAGGGTTCAGTGCGCTTTGCTTTAACATAAAGATTTTGATACTGAGTTTCAGGGGTATTTCTTCGCCCTAAATAGTGTGACAAGAACCAATAAGATTCACAACGCATTAACTACCTGATGCAATTTTTCAGGCCAAGAATTGGATCCTCTCCTGCTTATGGTGATAGTTCTCTGCATATAATCGCATGGGATCACGACTAAAAATATTCAGTAGAGTGATCAACCAATCTCTCATTCTAGTACAACAAGTTTATGCACTGCGTAGGTGCCAGAGCCAAATAGGAGAGACGAAGGCAGAACAGTGTCATCTATAAAGAAACGAGGGCCAAGTAATGACACACTCGACTGCTTGATAGTGTAAGGGCTCGTTTACGCAGCGTGTCCTTCTCGCTCGCCGAAAGCTATTTGCTAAGCAACCCTTATTTATTTACGATTAATTTCCCGTTTCTATTAAATGATTGCGGTAATAGACAACAAATTAAATGTATTATAAATAACAACCCAGACAACGAACAACGTGCAACAGTCATTTTAAACATTGCTACAACATTGTTGCCATTTCACGCTATTTCCAAAATTTGCTCTTTTCGCTAAAAAAAAACCAGCTTCTACCAGTGATCAAACGACGGTAGAATAAATAGCTACTCGCAGCGAGAATTCAAAATCCAACATGGCGTCCATTTCGGAGTTATCGATTCGAAGACAAACCTTCGAATGCTGGTATTCAGGAATCTGTCCGTCGTCGTGTACTGCAGTAAAAATTGTTTTCTTGTTTTCATAAATCGAAGCTGTCATGTTGCAAGCATCGTACGTCGTGTCGCGAGGCACGAGGAGAAAATTTGCGTCCGTGTTGTTGCCATGGTTACTATACGTATAGACAACTTGTAAGCCGCATGCTCCGACAAAGGCGAGAAGCAGCCAGCAGATTTAGTATTGACCAAGTAAAAGCTAGTAAGCGAGAAAATTGTCCTTGCGTAAACGCGCCCTAAGGCTGATCAAGGCAAACAAGCATGGTGATGAGGACACGAACTGCGGAATTACCGACTTTCCTACGATGTGTTATCCGAGAAACTAAAAAAAAATTGTGTGACAAATTACTACAGACTTCCCAATGACGTAGGCTACCATCGAAATTGTCAAAAATAAGGTAACAGTTCGTTCCCTTCGATCTATACAGAGAATAATGACGTGTGAGCAAAAGTGATGAAGGAAACTAAACAGCTTCTGAGGGATGCTCAAGGTATGACAAAATGGACCTCACAATGACCATCTTCCTTTACCTGCCAATGCGGTGGCCTAATAAAAAATGTTTAGGAATAGCACTATGTGAATAGCACAGAAAAGGGCAAATTTGGTAAGTTTGCAAAAAATAGTACACAAATAAATGGCAGCAAACACACCGATTGGGGAAAGGACACTCATTAGTCATACCACTGTTTTGCACACTTCATTTGGGCTACTTCACTTCTTATGCAAGACAGATAAGGTCTCTGGCAAATACACAATCATCACTCACTTAGTGTGCATTATAATTGAGACGATACATTTGAAGAGCAAAATTGCATTTGGGTTATTGAAAGAAAGTTTCGATGGTGCTCTGTATCTGTATCTGTCCACTTATGATGGAAAGTAAATTGTTCATCGATTTATGAATGTTGAGGTTAATTTACGTGAACCGATCCACTACCATTTTAACGCATAAACGCAAACACGTTTCTAAATACAACTCACGTTTAATGCAACGCAAACGGCTTACAAAATTAGCAAAAACATTTTAAAATAAATGGACCAAAACGGTGATGTTGCTCCTGGCCTAGCGCCAGTCGAAGTGAGCATTTTACACGGCTGTTACAAATCTCGGTAACCAAGGGAACCACTCTTCAGCAACTTCCGTTACCGAATTGCACACCATCCACCGGATCCGCCTAACAGGTTGTCACCAGTCCCAAGCTTGCACACAACAAAAACACCAGGAACTGGGAATTCCAACACATGGTCATTAGCCCCTGTTGTCACACAAATACCTTAATGGCGAGGGCCAATTTGGTACGTCTTAACAATGAAATTGAAGGAACTTACTGTTTAAGGTGATCAGTGTCAGCGTCCAGATCAAGTGTATCATGAAATCCAAGTAGACTATATATCTTTGTTATCAGTTCAGCCACAAAGACCTGAAGAAGTAAATCCATAAAATGTCGGTACCAGGTACCAAGGCAGGTATATCCATACAGAAACAATAAAGACTGGTATGGGTGATGGAACTTGACATTGCTGACGTACTAAGTCCGATATAGTATAGTTTGATTCGTCTCTTATCAACAAAATTTTACAACATTATTTGACACTGCTTATGTCTGTAAAATGATGAGTCAATTAACCATTTATTGCTTGAAAAATCTGCCTTTTGAGCTACACATTTTTTTAACGTAAAATTAATATAAAATTTGGCACTGCCTTTGGGCGTGGTTCGTCTAAATGTCAAAATAGCTTTTTGTCAGCCTGAATCCTGAATATTATTTTACACCATAAAATAATATACACGGTAACAACTTTTCATGAAATAAAAAAAAAAATCTTAGTTACTTTATGTGGAGCTTATAGTATATATAGTTCCATCACCTCCCTCCACCGATTTTTAACCTACGAGGAAAGAAAAAAACTGGAAGGACTTTTTCGTACTTTCCACTTTCCATATGCTTTTGACCGACTGAGCATTGAATCCAGATAACTCAAGTCAGTCATAGCCGTTTCCCATGGAAGAAACTCGGTCTCATTCTCCAGGTAACCTACTACCCCCAATGCTATTGTGTAGTCGAGTTCACCAGCTCTACAAGGAAGAAGAAGAATTTGCAAGTATAAAATCTCTCATTTAAGGCAAAATTCAAAACAAGCTGAAGTTAAATTGGAATAGTCCCACTTGCCAAAGTTCATATTCCAAAGCTCATCATACCATTTTGAATCAATATAAGACCTTCTCAATACAGAAAACAAAAAGCAAAATTGAAACCAAATAAAGATAAAAAATATTTAATTCTGACATCTTAATGGAAAGTTTTGCAACATCGTAACAATCTGAACACATCAAATTATTACCTTTGCTTCAGAAAGCAATGAATGAAGGCGTTGGCCTTTGATAATTAAGTTACATTCGAAAAGCTCAACACAGCAAATCACTAATGTACAAATTAGTAACAGTTATAATTTAATAAACTGTAAATGGAAATTTAGGAAGGCATTTGCTGGATCTCCCCTCCCCTTGCGGGAAGGGGTTCACCACCTCTACCAAAAAAAAGAAGCTAATATCTTTATCGTTACTCAGATAGATAACATACCGGTTATAATGATTTCCAGCAATGTCCAGCAGAAATTTGCTTCATAAAAATGTCCTCTGCGTATTTTACATAAAATTAACCCTATCTCCTTCAAAGTTATGAATTTATTATTATGTAGACACACGTAGACGAGATTTAATTGTTGTCAGAGCTTAACTGTTAAAGGTGGCTCACTAGCAGACTATGTCTCTGAACTTTAACAAGCTTATACCTGATTTCAGCCTGCTGGCGTAAATTTCCCATGCGATATAAAGCTTTGCAATTTGTTGGAGTCAGGTGTCTTAGGTGCGGTACCAAATAAAACACATCAACATTAAAGTTTGGGAACGCCTTTAGGGAGAAAAACTTCCCTCAATAACGTTGATTTGTGTTACTGGTAAGGTAGGGTCCCATGTTACTTCTCATAGGGTATAAAGACTCCTGTGTAGATCACTAGGGAAAGTTGCCAAATCTAAATTTCAGCAGATAGGTAAAGCGTCGTATGGGGAAATGCCTTTTTTGAAATCGAGGTTGCAGCTAGAAGCAAGTGGCTCAGGTAAGTGGGGCAGATGACCGGGTGCGGTTTACTCACTAAAACCTTTGACCCCACCTTTCAGAAAATTCTAGTTATACCCATTTACAATAGTTACGAAGCACGAAGGGGCACCTTTAATTAGAATGTTTTAAAACAATTTCACCCATTCAACCCATTCATTACGTTTGACCTGAAATTAACCCAAAGGACCATAGTGAATATTTAACCACTAGCAAGTGTTTTATGAGAGAAAAGTGATACCACGTGTTTACGACTTTTCTGAGTAATGTAAAATGCGTGTACTCTGGAGTGCTGTGGTTGTCATTTCATGACGACTGCACAAGGGGAAAGGGGAATTTTTTAAGCGTTGCAGTTACCATAGAAATTACAAAAGTAAATTTCCCTATGATTCCACCTTGATGTTTATACCTTCAACATTCACTACATTAAAAGGCTCGGCTTAAATCAACGTTGATTAAATTTCAGTTAATTAATTGGTTAAAAAAATAAAGTTTTTTGGAAGGGGCAATGGGGGAAATTCGTCAGGATACAGCTAGGCAGAATCCGCACCACTAGAATTTACAATGTGGACAGTTGCATTCATTTCAGGGTCGCTCGATGTTGCAGGATCACCGGCTTACTATCGAGTCTATCTTTTTTTTGACCCGGTGACTCATCACAGTATATAGTGACCCAAGTGAGCTAAATGACACGGTGACCCGATTACTTGCACCAGCTCTGCACAAAGAAGTTACCGCTACAGCTTTAAACGGGTGTACGATTGCGCATAATTAAAGTAAATAATTTTTATTAGTCTTTTGCGAAAAACACAACCCCACCATTTAGAAATCTATTTAGGTGTATTATAGAAATCAGAGGGCATTGACTTCAAAGTAACTACATCTGCATACTGCATAGGTAATAAAAGCGTATGAGTCATCTAACCGGAAAGAAATTTTAACAGACTCGTTGGAAATTAACACATTCCTATTTGCGGAATGGCTCAAGTGTATCTATTTAAGTTAACCATGATGATTGAAGAAGTTTTTACTTAATTTGACAATGCTATGTGGATAATGCAGCCAACATTCTCCACTTTGACTTATTGGGAGTGAATTATAGTAATATATTTCTTTTGCCAACTGTTCTTGTAATCCTACTTTTTCTGTTTTCATTGTTTAAACGTGTGGCTCCAAATCACTAGTCTCTCACGGCGTTCGAGGTTAAAGCATTGTTATCTATTGTTAAAGCATTGTTTAAAAGTAATAGTACAAGTGGGAGAACATGTAAGGAGTATAACTGAACATTTAGTTTTTTTAAAGTGTGGGAATAACTAAACAATTCAATGTTTAAAAGTGGGAACAACTTAACATTATCTACTGATAGCTGTTGGATTTGTATATACTTTTTATGGTTTTTTACGTTTGTTTGTAAGTAGTAGGAGTAAGGGAGATGTGCGTAAGTGAGATGTGTAATGTTGTTTGTCTTTTTAGGTGACCAAGAGAGACTCAGCTCTCTCAAAAATTAAAATTCTATATGCTTTTGAACTTGTGGATTTGCCTATCTCCAGGAACAGCCCCGTTGTGTTAAACTGAAGACGAGGTCTTAAGACTAATTCCATGAATTTATACTCGTAGCAGAAAACACACATGAAGTCAAGGTAAAAATGTTACGCTGCGACAATAGAGGACAGTACAAGAGTCGAATACCCAAGTGGGCATGAAATAAAAAGACAACTAACTGTTCCAGAAAATCGTCAGCAAAAGCAGTGTCCAAGACATGACGAGGTGTCTTTTAATCCACTCTACCTTACGAAAACACTTGTGGGCAGAGGTACAAACACGTCAGCGTGTAAACTGAGAAACTTGTTCCCGTCCAAAGCTCTCCAAGGATGGGCTCCATCATCTTTGTCGAATCAAAGAGAACACGACGTAAGCCACCTGAGAATTGTAGGGTGTCAACCATGGATTGTTTTTCTATGCCACACTCCAAAAGTGAAGATCGATCACCGAGCAGTTGTAACAGTTTTCATCGGTTATCCAGAAGGAGTAAAAGGATATAAACTGTGGTACTTTAGAGAAATAAACTATTTATTAGCCGTGATGTGAGATTCGAACAAGAAATCTTCCCGTTCAAAAAGGAGTCTGCCGACACAGCCTCAACCCTCTGTTGCAATTACATTAATACTGCCATAAAAATTTGTAACATTTTATAAATTGTATTGTTACGTGTTAAAACGGAAAGAAACAATGCAGATGAAAATCAAGGGGAAAAAACTACAGGTGGGCTACTGTATTTCCCTAGAAAACATGTCGTTTACAATACGCCTTTTCGCATACTCTGTCAGTATATTTTCGTCAGATAACTAAATAACACAATTCAGCATGACTTTACAACACGAATCCTTAAATAGACATGGTTCACGAAACAAGCAAAGACTCTAAGTAACACCAGGAGAGAAATGTCTTTGCAGCCCACCTCGTGTTCTATGCCATGATACAAAAAAAATACATTTTGAGAAGGCTTATTTGCGTTGACAAGTTTACTGTTTTTTGTTGATAAATACAAAGTTTTGACACTGTCACTTGCACAGCTGTTTATGAAATAAAATGAAATATTAGAATAACATTACAACTGTCACAGACCTTGCCAATTGCAATGTATCGTCCACTATCTGAGCTCGATTCAAAACATTTATATTCTGAAACATAAAAAGACATGGAATAATTTACTACGCCGTCAAATGATGGGAATCTTCCAATGGTACAATAAATTAGCCTGATTTATTTTTCTCACGGGTACAGGAGCGAAAATGTGCTACACCAGCATTACATTGTTCACGATAGTGTACTGATGATTTTGTATAATGATCACGGAAATTAACCCATACGGAATGTTTTTTTTTTAACAGATAGTTTATATGGATTTCCCCCTCGGAATAGTGTTGGGAAACACACTAATTTTTACAGCTTGGAGGTTTTGTTCGTTGTCTTGATCTGGAGGCTTGACTGTACGCAAGCTGTATCACCATTTCCATATAAACCTTTTTTCTTGGAAATTCGGCAAGTCATGCTTGAATTAAATTAAAATTGCTAAATGATAATAAATACGAACTCAGAAGGACTTTAAAACAGGGTGGTTTGATGGTTAGCACAGCACAACGTCGAGTACCGGAATTAATGGGTTCAAGCCTTGGATTCAATCCCTGTGCATTCGGAAGAGAAAAGGTCCTAGAAATGAGCTCGTTCTCATGTAAACTGTGGCATGTACAAAATCCTAAGAATTGCCTAGCAAATTTGTCCACTCACAATCGTGATAACCTCATCACATGAAAAGCACGTTAATCAATATAATTTCAGTTTTTGTGCTTTCTTAAAGCGTAGCAGCAGATCTGTAAGATGCACATGTCTCGAACTCATGAAATTTTGTTAGGGTTATTGCTTTATGAGATTTGCTGATTTTTTTAAGTATTTTTTTTTAATCCAGCTTCTACCCACCCATTGTGATAGGCTAAGACCCAATTCTAAAATAACACTCATGACCTGATTTAATGAGAAAAATTAACTAGGCCATGCAATTTAGGACGTATAAGATGTTGGGTTGTTCCGCCATTAAGCTACAGGTCTTACCGTGAAGTCTTTTCTCAATTGGTTCGTGATGAGTTTCCAGTTTTGATTATCGTAGTTTACTCGATAATAACCAGTTTGTTGAGTGTTGACGATGATCCACTCATCTTTTTCCGGAATTCCATCCGCTTGATTCAAGTTTAACAACTCTGAAATACAAATGCAACAAATAACATGCTAATTGAAATTGAAAGTATTTTGTATTTTCGTCATGTTGAAATACGCTAGGAAGTCAAACCCAGAAGTAAAAAATCTCCCACAGTTGTATTTTTCGCATCAAATTCCTGGTTACAATGCACATGAATAACCGAGTACTTGTAAATAGGCTCTTTTGGTCTTGTTTAATAAGATTCTGATTGAAATAATCTGGTATTGTTTTGAACATTGTTGTCATAACCCAATACACCATCAACACAGCAACGGTCCTAAAACTATTCAGGGAAAATAACCAGATGTCAGATGGTTACGTACGTTCCCGTAAATAAAAGAAAAATTGGAAATGATCCACCGGCGAAAAATCATACACCAGACTAACGTATCACGCCAAGCCACCTTTACGCCCTTACATTTCATTCAAGTGACGTGACCTGAATTCGAACCAGCTCACTGGTCCATCACCAGATCACTATCATCACCTTTACTAATATGGGCGAATTGTCCACTGGAATAAAGATAACTCACTGAAGCCGTTATTAAGCTCACATCCGTGACCAGGTCTCCATTCGACCGAATGTGCTTGGTCATAGGCAAGGAGAGGGAATACAAATCAATATAGACTAGTAAGGTTCAACAAAGGATAAATAAATAGATATAAATCACCGTAACCAATTTTGCTAGGTAATTTCAACACAGGCGATACGATCACGAGGCATTGCAGGGCCCTTCTTTCCCCGAAAATACTCTTGAGTGGCTGCGGTCAGGCTCGAACCCGCGACCTCTGACACATGACCTATAGTCGTGCTTCTAATCATGAGGCCCCTCCGCCCCATAATTATACACTTACCATCATTTTCATGTATCCACCAATCTGGTCCAGTCTTCGTAAAATCAGCTGTTGCCTGAGTCGCGAAAGTTATAGGTATTTCCCACTTAGGCTTTCTGAAAAGTAAAACATATGGTTCAGCGTCTTCTTCGTGACCATTTAGCTTTGGTGTATTTTTATTTTAGAGCAAATTATGCTTAAATTAATAAAGTTTTAATGCTTGCCATCTTACTTTGCGGCCGCATCGTGACTTTCTGGATCAGTCAAGAATCGTGTTGGCGTGAATTTTGCGGATTGCTTGGCATAGTCACGAGTAACTTTCACAACTGGGTAGCCCGTCTGTTTGGTCCACAAATCCATAATGGTCTTGACGTTAATATTCGTTGAGCCGTGATCCTTAGCTGCCTATTGTTACATAATTAAAAATTCATTAAATAATTTTTTTTTTTATTATTATTGGTTATCTTTTGCAGATCCCAAGAATGCAATTTTGTCATGGGCAACTCGCGAACTCCAGTCACTCCAAAATACAGACTGTAGGGAAGAATCGAAAAATCTAATTTACGTAACTAAAGTTGAAAACCCGTAAAAAATGAGTGGTCCTACGTCTTAACGGATTGAATATGAGCGAAAATGTTCTACTGAATAGAGGGCTAAAAGAGGAAATAGGCCTAAAAATAGACTTTTCGGCTAAAACCCTAAAAACTACCTCCCCAGGCCGATATACACCCCCTATTAAATGTGCGAAAGATCCGACGACATTAGACCTGAGTAGTGGCATAAGCGTAATGAAAACAGCAGACGTTATTGGACTGAATTATACTGAAACTGGGGAGCTGTAGGCTTAGATTAGGTTTGTGAAAAGAGGGTTAACAGCAAAAGGGCCCACGGCGCCCACCTTCCCAACTCCTTTATTAACGCATAGTGACAGCAGACGGCGTTGGCGTAGGTGTTGCTGCCACTTCGGTTTAACAAGTGTTATCGGCACTGGATGTAGTTTTTGTTTGAGCCGGGGTTGCTGTGGAAAGACCGCTTTGAGGAAAAAACCGTAGAAAAGAAATTTGATTCTTATTAGTATATCAACACGAAAAGAAATTAAATGGTTTTTAAAGCGAAAATATTGAATTGCCAAAGTAAGCAGCTTTCCTATTGTTACTTTCTCCCTGTACTTTGTTTGGCATCGCTTGCTTCCGTGATTACAAGTACCACTACTTGTATAAATCGTTACAGTCTCGGATTTTTTTAGTTCCGTGGTTCAGCATTGGCTTTTCGCAACCCATTGTTCTCATTGTACAATGGCCCATTTTCAATCGTGAGGCCCTCAACTTGAAGGCCCAATGCTTCGTCGTTGCATAACTGATCATCTTCTCATTTCTCCGTGCCAACCAGCTCCCTGTGCGTTGAAGAGATCACCAGTGAAACGACGTAATAGTACAATATTTCCAAGTTCCATCCAGAGTTTGTTGACATGTCTTCACAGTTGTGCTGATATGTATTGACGCAAAGCGACGGTTGATGCCGTTGGCGATACGTGTTACACAGAAGAGGTAATATTTCGTTTGTTCCTAATTGTTATAGGGCTCACCCTTTTTCTTTGGTACCGTTGCAAGAATAAACTCGCAATTGTTACTGATTGTAACAGGGCATCGACGATACCCTTTACATTGCCCGCCTCTTGCTCTTTTTCTTTGTTACCGTCCCAAGAATAATAGGCTCACCTTTTTTCACTGCTTCACCGGTGTAGTTTTTTTTTCTGGAAGTAGTTGCTGGAAGTAGTTGGTAGTGGTGGTGGTTGCTGGCGTGTTATATGTATGATGATATGATGATTATATGTATGATGATGTGGTCATAGTGGCTGAGTGGTGAGAGCTAAGGCCTGGTTGCTGGAGGTTTGTGGAGCTGGTCGAACCCCTGTAAAGGGGACCTTGACAAAGTCCCTGACAGGACTGCCAGCCAGGGTAGCGTGAGAGGCTACCATGCTCCTTCAGCGGATATGAGAACTTTTCTGGATTCTTCTGGACCCCTACGATGATCGGAGGTTTCCCAGTTCAAATCCCCGGGTTGGCTCGTCACGTTATCTTCTTCTAAAAAAAAATCTGGTAATTTTCAAAATTGAGCCGGTTCGGCTCACTTAACGCTCGAAGAAATTAATTTTTTTAATAAAAATAAATTATATGATGATGATTATAGTTAACGTTTTAAGCTCATATCCTACAGGTTGAAAGGTTTGGCCCCTAATCTCAGGCATACGTCCCTCATTTATAAGTGATTTAACCGACACACTAAAAAGTTTCTATAAAGTAGGAATCTTGTTATGTAAAACGTATTAACCTATATCACTTGCAGCCGTCTGCCAGTGAACCTCCCATCTGGACACAGGTCGAAGCATCCTACCTGGGCTGGAAGTCCAACACCTTAACCCACTCGCCTGTCCAAAGCTTGCGTTTCCGGGAAACCCTCACAAGGCTTACGTTTTTGGACTTAAGTTGTAGCCTTCTTGCATAGCCTAAGTTTGTAGTAACGAATGAGTTAATGACTTTAATCAGTGCACAACGAATGTCTACAAGAAAATATTTCGTTTTATTGTCATTGACAACATAATACAAGCAGTCATGCTGGAACATTTTTAATGCCTCGAATTTATACATACCTATGCCTCACTTCCAGATCGAACTGTTGCAAATATTTTTTTTTTATTAATCTGTGCGAAACGTACTTAACCATGTTAGAGGAAATAAAAAATTTCCCAGTGGTACAATTATTTGAAAGAAATGCCGGTAGCTCATAATTAAATTCTCAGCAGTTTGTGGATGGAGGTAGATGCAATTTGAATTTTACAGTACTACTAACAGCAATTTTAAGTTCCCAATATGGTTCTAGACACACGCTAGTGTGTCGCCGCCAAGTAACAGTAGATCATCCCATTGTAGACATCCGATTGTTAAAAAATTGATTGTTAATGATAAAAAGGCCAGACATGTGTCTGTTCTGTAAGCAACTGAAAGCATATTATGGGATGTTGAGGATAAATCCCAATGCGACAGAAATATTTCAAATTACGGAAAATGTAAGGAAAAGGGTCAGAGATTAGAACAACCTAAAGTTTAAAGGCTGAGTGTCCACCAATAATAGGGAAAAAGATACGTCAATAACGTTGGTTTTATGTTACTGCTAGCTAGTTAGCTGGCTAACTGGCTAGCTAGCTAATAAGATTTTTCCCATGTTAAATCCCATAGAATTTTTGCTCTTGGCTAGCGCAAAATTGAGAAGGCCTACGTAGTTGTATTTTGGCACACGGATGTATGGTGTTCTCAGCATGGTCCTTTTGTTGGTTTGAGAGTTGTAGGGGTCAGAACAAATGCGTGGGAGGGTTTTGAAATTCGCCACTAGCGAATTTAAATTTCGTTTCTTTTCCAAGTTGCAACCAATCAAAGAGTTTTAGCGAGCGTTAACCGCACCCGGTCATCTGCCCGACGAAGCCCTAAGGCCCTATGTCTGCAACACCCGGAATGGATTCTCAGGAGGTCACCCACCCAAATACCAATCGGGGCCAATGCTGCTTAACTTCGGTGATCTGACGAGAACCGGTGTTTCCAGCACTGCAAGGCCGCAAGGCCGCAGTTGCAACCAAAGATTTCAAGCAACAATGTCTTGAACACTGGTCTTTAGATTTATTGCAAAAGCCTGGACGGACTAAAAACTGAAGTGTAACGAAGGACAAAATAAAGAAACATTAACGTTGCCGTGGATTGCGTAAGAATAAAAGGATGCACGTTAGATGGTGGTTACGCAACAATACGAGCATCCACGAGCTAACGGGGTTTTTGTTAATAACCCAAAAATAAAATGCTTCGCGTTCTGCTGTTTTAGTAACACCGACCTTCAGGGATTTCAGCATGAATAAATGTCAACGAAATCTTGAAAAGTTAAGAGGAAGGTGCAGGGATAAACAAAACAACTGAAGGGGATGCGCTGATTGAGTGAGCGAAGCGAACGAAATCATCGAATGTTAGCCAGTGTGTGCAAAAATGGGATTGAAGCATCTTAAACAGACGATGTAACCTTATGTACGTTCACAGTCCTATGAAAGCTGTGATATCCACTAAAAACCAAAACTGGTAGAAAAACCTACCAAGTTTCCAAAAACGGTCGGCCTTTGAAGGTAGTGATATCATTCCACCAGGGAAAGGCCGCCAAGGTTAATCCTATTAGCGTATTAGCGTACTGAATAATACTTTGGACGTTAAATGAAAACTTGAAGATTGCTACC